>JAKTTA010000199.1:0-21846 GCA_030580415.1 Citeromyces nyonsensis
TTTTTTTTTTTTTTTTTTTTTTTTGATTTATATACCGATGAGCTCAAGAGGTACCCCTTGTGAACTATGCCACTCCACCAAGGCAGTCATGCGAAGGCCGAAAAATCTCCAGAAAATCTGCAAGGAGTGCTTCTACCATGTGTTTGAGACAGAGATACACAACACTATAACCAGCTCCAACCTCTTTTATCCCGGAGAAAGAGTAGCCATAGGAGCTTCTGGCGGTAAGGACTCTACCGTTCTTGCGCATATACTGAAAACACTCAACGAGAGGTACAACTACCAACTGGAACTTGTCTTGCTGAGTGTGGACGAGGGAATAGTTGGTTACCGTGACGATTCCTTGGCTACAGTACAAAGAAACAAAATTCAGTACGACATGCCGCTTGAAATTGTATCGTACAAAGACCTATATTCTTGGTCGATGGATGAAATCGTTGCATGTGCTGGTATACGGAGTTCCTGTACTTATTGTGGAGTGCTGCGTAGACAAGCCCTGGATAGAGGTGCGAATAAACTCGGTATCAAACACGTGGTAACGGGCCACAACGCAGATGATGTTGCTGAGACTGTTTTGATGAATTTACTAAGAGGAGATACCGCTAGACTAGAAAAATCCACCGCTATCATGACATCTTCGTCAGGGTCTCCTGTAAAGAGATCCAAACCTTTCAAGTACACCTACGAGAAGGAGATTGTCCTGTACGCTCACTATAAGAAACTGGACTATTTCTCTACAGAGTGCACCTATGCTCCTGAAGCATTCAGAGGAACCGCTAGACAACTGTTGAAAAGCTTGGAAGCTATAAGGCCCTCATGCATTATGGATATTATATATAGCGGCGAGCAGTTCAAGCTAAAGCCAAAGAGAGCTAAAAGGGCAAACGCATCGAAGCAGCCTATCGAAGTAAGATCTGACGGATCTGTTTCCATCCAGCGAGAGTATGTTGATGGGAACAGATGTGAGAAGTGTGGGTATCTCTCAAGTAACAAAATCTGCAAAGCTTGCGTCTTGCTCAATGGACTAGAGGTTAATCGCCCTAAAGTGCACATAGAGGGAGGAAATACTCTAATCGATGGAGCTGCCAAAATGACTAGAACTCTGGAAAAACTAACCTTTTGAAGATTTTAGTCTTGAAGGATGTGTATTTATTTTGCTACAAAGTTTATTTTCCGGGAGAGATTGGAGTATTGTGGCCGCGATCGTATCATGTATAATAGGGTTGCAAACTGGGTTGTTGATTAGATATCTGCCTATTACGAGGAGATTGACTAGATCATTGTTGTGAATTGATGGACCAAGGAAAGTACTGCAAAACGGGGTCACTAGTCGAGTCAGACTAGGCATTTTGGATCTGGTTCAACAGGATGCTGTTCTTAGGTCTGCATTCGAGTTTTTTGTGTTTTGACACAGACAGTTCGTCAACGGGAATAACAATTCTACATACTCAGTAACCACTGAGAAGCTTTTCAATAATGCACATTTCTCTTAGTTGAACAATTTAAGACGACCGAGTTCTGTTCTAGAGTGAGGACAGACTCAGCGCATCGCATTGGTGAGTCAACTTGGGACAAACCTTACTGTTTGAAGTTTCCAAAAGTGAAACACTAGAAGTCTGTTGTTCATTCACAAACCTTCTCTCTTAAACATCCTATCAACATACACGTCTCACAACCCTCTCACTTTCGTCCATTTTTTTAAAAGCCATCAATTAAGCTTCTTTCTTCGTATATTTTCCTCTGGAAGAATGATCATAAAGGCAAGAAGCACAGACTAATGAGGAGGGACTGGAATGTGTAAGCTCTCCATCCCGAGATGAAAATTTTCCGGTAAGATACGGCTTTGGAAATCACGAGTACACAAACTGCAGCGTTTCTACTCATTTGATAAGGGTAGGAGAAAATCCCAATCGAGTCAGCTATAGTCTCTAGGCTGTGTCAACCCTAGATCGATCAAAAGAATATTTAAAAACCCTTTAATGAGCTGAAAGTTGTGCAAGTAATGCAATGGAGCTCTTGTATGAAAATGAGCAAACTGCCCTATTCATTCAAGGCTCCACACGATGACAATGCGTTCTAAGATAGCCATTTCAACAAAATCCCCCCATCCCCAATCGAACCCTCTCTCCACCATCTATATATATATATATATTCCAGCCTATTTTTTCTCTATCTGGGGTCAGTATCACGCGTCAAGGTACACAAATGGGGTCAGACAATTCGCCAAAGTTGCTTAAGAGACAGTCAAAAGTCTCATCGAAGGGCTCGTCACCGTCACGTCACTCCAGGTCGCTATCCCCACAACTTCTGCCTATAAACAAACGAGCAGAACAGCTATCTCGGAAACAAAAGATATCTGTGCATCTTCATGGGGGAGAAGCAACGAAAAGAAAGTCAAGAGATCTCAGTAAATCCATCGTTCGAGTGTCTGAGAAATCCTCTCCGAAAAAGTCAAACAAAGAAGTGGCTTCCACTTTACCCAGCACTCAAGTCATCAGTCGTTTAGAGTCTAACGAAGAGATTGAAGACTCGCAGCTCCGATCGTCGTCCTTTGAGAAAAATAACACCGTGGCAGACTCAAGTAACAACTCTCCCAAAACTCCAGGTAAAAAAGTAGCATTCTCAGATGGTATTGAAGAAAGTGTAGTTGTATCGTCACCCACCAAAGGTGCCAAAGATGTTCGGCCCATTTTGAAACAAAAAAATCCTAGTGAACCGTCAAACGACCACGATATAGCTTTGGGATTGAACGATCCCTTCTCTGAAGTATTCTGGTCTCCCGGCTCGGTAAAGCAGCTTTCCGCACGTGATCCCAATATACTCCCGCTCATTGACATATGTGTGAGGGCTCTTTCTAAGGAAGATTTCAGCCGAAAGTTCGAGGTCTACGCAACGTTGGACCTTCTGGTGAGAACCCGTACAGTGGCTCAGCGGATTGTGGCTCACGCTCCAGAGCTGTTCCGTTATATTCGAAGAGATATCGAATTGTGTGAGGAGGTTCTTTTAAACCAAGATTCTCCTGACCCTTTCCTCATCAGACTGGACTCACAGGCGATACGGCTGGGTTCGTTTCTGATGGAAGATTCCGCCGTAATGTTTGTACTGAGTAAACAAGGGGTGATGGATTTCCTGACGAGATCTGCTAGAGCTTTGAAGCATGAAAAGATACCGAAAAATATCGCAACTATGTACCTTCAGATGTTCAGAGAACAGCGAGTCACGTCGAGTTCGTGGGCTCCTCTGGTGGAGATTCTTCTTGATAGCGTTCTTAGCATGCGTTCTTTCCCCAGTAACAACATTGTGGTAGAGAAGCTCAACACTCTGAAATCCTTACTAGTCAAGTGTCGTCGCGGAATGGCGAAAAACATTGTTTCCTGGTTTTCTTTTGTGTGCTACGCCATAGTGGAGGTTGGGAACAGCCAAAACATGCGGGTTGTAACGGCTGCGCTGGACGTTGTCAGTACAGCTTCCAGATTACTCTCCAGATCTGCCGATACCAAAACCGACGTTACGCTTTTCCTCAACGGGACTGGGAAAGCGGTTTCTGAACCATCTCTCACTTCTACCTGGGTTTCCACGGACCAGACCCCTCTCTCTGCATTGTCAAACAAACTGATCCAGTTGATATCGGAGAACGCATCAAAAACAGCCCTCAATATATGGGCTTGCATCAACATGCTCACAGAACGGAGCCGATGCGATGCCAGCATTCCACAGGAATGGGTCAACGTGTGGCTTCTCTCGATGAAAGAACAGCCTTTGGTTGATCGTCTGTATACGATATTCGCCTGGAAAACGTTTGTGTATGCATTGTTCTCTTCTCGGGAGATTACAGAAAAGCATCTCCAGTATTTGGTTGCTCCGCTGCAAGTTGTGGATAGCCTTAACCACATTACCGAACTGGTGGAATTCTACAAGCTTGTTGTGTTTTCCGCGTGTATGTTTTTCCACAGATTTTCCGACGAGTCCAGACCGTTGGTTTGGATCGATCACTTGAGGATGGGAGTACAGCAGTTTTTCATACCGCTAGTGGTTAAACTGTGTTTGGTTTGGCCAGTTGACTCGCACAACCCGATCAACTGGTTCTCATGTATAAAAGCGCTATTTGCCTCGCGTTCTGCCTCGTCGTTTAGTCCCGCACAGTTCCTCAAGTCGAAGGAACTTTCAGACTTTGTTTTGCCGAGAGTGCATCCGCGGGTTCTTTTCAAGCTGTACGATTTGTTCCACCATCTGCTGCTGAGCCTTTTCCGTTTGAAGGTTTTCAGTGGAGAGGAAAAAGTGCATCTTGTGCTTTGTTTCTTCACCGCCATGCAAACTCCTCTGAACAACAATTCCTCCTTCTCCAGTCTATCTACAAGTGAACTGGGACTGGCTCCGCTGATGAGTGCCGTTTTCCAAAGCTGCGAGCTCCCATCATCGCAGCAGCTACAACAGATGATGAGTCTCTTCAACGACAAGTTTGGTGCTATGGTGATTTTTGTGCAAAACGAAGAGGGTGTATCATTGTTTCAGCTTATTTTAAGTACAATGGTGGAACGCAATTCGGCCCAGGAGGATTTGGAAACGTTTTGTCATACTGCTGGATCGTATGCTGGAGTTTCCTGGGGGGCTTACTTTCTTTCAGATGTCTCCTTCCACAAGAAAGTTTCAAACATGTTTTTCCATTATGCTGACATCTTTGTCAAGTCCAAAATGTCATCAGAGTCTGTGAGAGCGAGTTACATCGTGTTATTTTCTTGGATTTCCTCCCAGCCCATGCTTGAAGCTCTTCGTCCTTTGATGATGAACCTACTGGGCAGTTTGACGGAGGAGTCTCTGAAATCGTTCCGCGAAGATTTCAAGGTGGTCAAACTGGATGCGTTGCATTTCAGAGAGTTGATGATGTTGCTTGTTGGTTTTTCCAAAGAATCAGAAAAGCCTGAGGTGATGTCGCTAATTGATTCGATCTGCATGGGACGGATTTTAATGGATCAGAAAATGGAGGAAACGGCTTATCTGTACTGCGATTTTATAGCTGCAGGGGTGGCAGATTTGACAGGACGATTAGAGGAGCTCATAATGACAAAGGTTCCTGGGAATTATGATTTCCTTAAATTCTTTGCCATTGTTCGTGCGCAGGGCCATGATGATAGGCTAGGTCGATTTTCCAATGGGAGCCACGAATTGAAAAGGGTTTTGAAGGGGTTTGTTAGAGGAGATTACGATGATACTCTTCCCATAGATGCTGAGACTGCTGAGACGCAGGCAGTTGAGACGCAGGTGATTCCTGAGGTGACCGCGAGTGATTTGGCCGAGATTGATGTTCCAGAAACCGGGAGAGAAGTTTTGGATCAAGGTCCGCAGGAGGCTTCCAACGGAGACGTTTCCAGTGGTGCGGAAAAGATCAAGAAAACGAATTCACAAGTGGTTTCTGAGAAGACTTCCAATGCTTCAGCTCCAGTGGAGACTGAAGAAACTCGAGAAGATGAGGTTTTGAACAAAGCTCCCGTAGCTGCAGAGACAGCTGCAGAGACAGTTTCCCAAAATAAGGCACCTACGGTTGATCAAACAGAAAATGTGGAGATTCCCCCCGAAACCCTTCCGGATCATTTTGTCGATGCTTCTGACGACCCAGCAAGCATGAAAGCAGTTCCTGCCTATCAACCCTTCATCACAACCGCCTTGGGAGTTGAATCTGGTCCGTCGTCCAGCTCTGAATCCACTCCTCAGCCAGAAACAGCTTCTACAACAGCTGCACTGGAAGCTGGCTCTAACAAGTCGTACGAAGACGCGGCTGAACGTCTTTTGGCAGAGGTTGAAGTTCAGTTTTTGAGAGAAAAACAAGAAAGCCTGCTCAAGTCTCAAAGGCTCTCTTCAGCCGAGACAGATGATGATACAACAAGTCAACGAGGAGGCGGCACAAAACGGTCTCGTCATTCTTCCCCCACTAAAAAACGTGTTTGTCTGACTACTGACAAAAGCGTTGGAACTGAGCCTATTGTAAAAGCAGCAACTTCAACCCAATGGGCAGAGACTGAGCCTACAGAACCTGTTTCTCAATGGATGGAGACTGAGCCTGCGGAACCTGTTTCTCAATGGATGGAGACTGAGCCTGTGGAAGCCGTTTCTCAGTGGATGGAGACTGAGTCTGTGGAAGCCGTTTCCCAATGGGTGGAAACTGATCCTGTTGTGAAACCAACCCTGTTCACCACATGGGTAGAAACCCAGCCCCAGCTGAAACCAATACGCGTTTCTACCGGCACGGAAACTGAGCCTGTTGAAAGACCACAAATGGCTTCTGTGTCAACGGAAACTGAGCCTAATCTGGAACCTGCCGCCATCGGTAAATGTGAACAATTGAGTGATTTACTGAGAGATATCTCAGACAGAGAGTTGGAGGCGTACTCTGCGTCTGAAAAAAATGAGTTGGAAGTGAGACTGCTTAAAATGATGCTGAGGTTAAAGACTATGAGCTGATCTATTCAGTAAGATGGTGTGGGAAGATGGTGTAGGAAGATGGTGTATAAGAAAGTGACAGTGTGGAGCTCAAAATGTGTATTTATGGCTCATTGGAGTCGATTTAATGAACGTGTGCATTGAAGAGCTTGTTGGAGATTTGAGTATCTCGAGAGATGGTGGGGAGACAATGCATGGCAAGTGATGTGGATGGCTTATATCAAGTCCTGGGGTAACGGACTCTGTATATTCAGTATGATCCGATGATGTCCTATAAACTCCATGAGTTGTCTGAGGAACATTCTTTGCCAGAGGTCACAACAAGACCTTTTTAATCATCAGTAAAGCCGGTCATCGGGTAGCTTTATATAATTAAAGACATTCGACTAAACTTGTTGTATTAGAACATCTCATCTGCAGATAAGTGAACTCCGTGACGAGTTGTGGAAACTGTATCTAGTTGTCTTTCTATCATTACCTTCCTAGAAGCTATACGACCTTTCTGAACTGAAACTAGCAGCACGGTGAGTTCCTGGAAGTCGGCTAGATCAGCAGATTAAGAAGTCTTTATGTGCTCAAAGAGGCTTGAAAACGCTTCTTGTCTACTGAGGATGCATACTAGAGAAGACACTTTTACTTTGATCGATCGGAGAAGCTATCTATACTTATGTAGGCTTCTGGATGATTATCGGAAACAGCGTAACAAAAACGCTCATCAGCAGGGCATAGACAGCGATCATTTTGATCTCGAGGCGAGCTTGGCTAAGTGGCTGTGTCGGTGGTACAATTTCTGGATTTTCATTCCAACCTTCTTGGTCCTTTTATCCACGAGGGCTGCCATGACATTGTAATCCCTTTGGGTAGCAGCCTTTGGAAATGAAGTGGGCACTCCTTCAATTCTTTGCCAATCTTTTCAAGTCTCTCTTCAATGATTTGGTCAACTTTGAAGGTATGCTTTGCGCAAGGTTTGTCAAACCAGGCTGTTAGGTAATTCTGGAGATTTTTAGGTAGACTACCACTTGTTACATAACTAGCAGGTGTAGGTAGAAAAAGTGGCAGCTGCAATCTTTTTCTCCTTGAAGCAGTGCCGTTTATGGGATGCATAACTTCATTTGCACTAAAACTGGCATGTATCCTGCTCTAGGTGAAAACATTAACATGTCAAACATTAGTCATATCACCTACACTGCATCGATTCTAATTACTTGACTGCGCAGTGCTACTTTTCTGGTTTACCCTGTGGAGATGAAGACGTCTATAACCATGAGGTGCCCTACGATGTGACAAACACAGCTTTGACCGTGTATCAGTGCGAAATAAAGGAAGTGAGCAACAGAAGCATCTCATCTATTGACATCCATACCTGAATCTCCACTGCAACGAATACCAGTGTAACTTCACAGGCCCTGCTTGTGAAGTCGTGCGGTATAACAAAATGGGACCTACGGGTCTCGCTGGATGCTGTAAAGACAAAGGGATTGGATTTGAGATTGACCGTCGGTGAGACTTGTTGATATATATTCTCTCGAAAACAAAGCCACCCAAAAAGGCTTGATTGTTGTCAACATTAGAATAAGTATTAAGCTGTACTATGTAAAAATCAGATACAATGATTCCAGTCCCACTCCTAGAATAAGGAGGGAAGTTTGTCTCGGCTAAACCGCCACTTGTAGGAAGGAAAGCGATAACAAGCTGCCACCTTGTAGAAATAATGACCTGAACATGTTGTTCACTTCGGTACAAGACCAGATGTGCAACTTACAAAGAAGCTTTATTGTTTAAGGTGAATGTGACATGACCCTTTATCAAAGCAATATCATAGACAAGCGGGAATGACGTTTTTTTTTTTTTTTCGTCTCTTGTGGAAGTGATTTTGAATACTATACCTCAGTCTGTTAGAACATGGTGAGGAATATAATGCTTGGCCTTGAATTTGCTCTTGTCAGGTAATAGCTTCCTGAGGGTCGGCCTATTCAAGTAGTGTCCCCCGAAAGTCATGCAAAGTAACGCTTTGTTGGTTGACGCACGACAGAACTTACTGTCAGGATAAGTTTGACTTGGGATCAACCACAACTTGAGTAGATTTTAGGCATTCTAGTATAGCTGGTTGCTTGTAATCAGTAGCATGATAGCATCCTCGAGTTGATAACTGGGCCATTCTTGGATGCTTTGAAGATTTTTTAGGGCAACCTCTACTCTTATTCCCCCAGTAGACTGGACAGTCAAAAAAAATAAACTCGTGGCTTTTTAATGAGAATTTCAGGAGAAGTAAGAGCCTTCATAAAATAATCACTTCAATGTCTTCTCTCCTCTAATCACCTTCAAGCTTATCAATGATATCAAGCTGCCTAGGTATTGTCCTCTGGATACTAACTATGAATGATCGTTTTTGCTGTCTTAGTAGCTTCTGTAGGCTGTGTCCAGATATTTAGTCTTCTACGTGTACAGCCAACTTTAAAGACAAAGGATGGAGTGAAGCAGAGTATTGTGATAAATTCCCGTCCTCTATGCTTTTTGTGCTCCTTTCAAGTGGATGAAGATCATAGATCACGACAAACGCAGGTAAAGGAAAAATCAAGTACGATACATAGAATGCCCAAGAGTGAGTCACAGAGGCACAGTACGACCTATGCAAGATCTTCAACATCCCTATACCGTCTATTCTATCGATTAAAAACATCCTTAACAGGATGGTTTCAATGGAGGCTCATAACACAACATCACATCCTCCCTGAGAACCTAATCAAGTCAATCAAGTCAATCAAGTCAAATAGAATCAAATCAAATAGAATCAAATCCCACAAGTCCGTATAACAAATAAACCCCAACCTTTACGCTGTCGACAAACTTAACATCTGGAAAGATGTGGGCAAATTTTTGATCCAGCCCACTCAAACCAGCGCATCCAAGCAGAATGACCCGAACTCCCTGGTCTACAAGCTCCTGCACTTTTCTCTTGAGCTTTTCAAACTTTTCCGGATTTCCCAATTCGAGCACGCTGACATTGGCAGCCTTGGTGGGGACTGCAAAAGTGGGCAGTTGCTTTACATTGGAGTCTGGACCGTAGAAAAAGTCTAGCATGGACTCGTCTAGAACTTTTTCCCACGACTTTGTGGAGGTTAAAATGGCAAATTTTACTGAAGGGGTGTGGGTCAAGCTGTAAAGAAGAGAAGCTTGAAAGATGCCTAGAATGTTCTTGCTCATATCTGCCTTTTTCAAATCGGCAATCAGCGGGTGGTTGGAGTAGCATCCGATGAGCATCGCGTCATAGTCTTTCAGAAGCGGTTCCAGTTCCGGCAGACAAGCTTTGGCAGACTGATGCGCCGATTCTGGGCCGTCTATTTCGGCCGGTGCAGATGGCGGGCCGGTATAGAAATCGACCTGGAACCCGTACTGCGGTTCGATAAGGTTTTTCAGATTATCTGTGACGGACTGCGACGAATTGGGGTTCACAACGAGAATCTTCTGGTTAGCCATACCGAGATAGTGGATGTAAGAAAATGGGTGCATATGGCGAAAATCTTTTTTTACGCAGTAAAGCAGGGCAGAAGCCCTGGAATATATCGGTCGTGGGCTGAGTGCGAGTCACAGGTTAAGGGGTTCCCTGGAGCTGTGTATAAAAAGTTTCCCACCGTTTCCGAGGCGGAGACGTTTGTAGGGAGAGAGGGCCTTTTATGCGGAGGAAACTTAGGGGGACAAAAGTTAGGGGGACAAATATTAGGTGGCGAAAAATCACAAGTGACGAAAATCAGCGACAATAAACCGGGGAAGGAGAGTTCACACCTGGAAGAGAAAAAAAGCCGTCTCCTTCAGGAACTCCAGGATCACCACCACGTGATATATACCGACGGAGCCTCAAAGGGTAACGGGAAAGCTGGTGCTAGGGCAGGGTGGGGAGTATTCTTCGGAGACGACGATAAACGCAATGTGGGGTTCCCTCTTGAAGGAGAAAAGCAAACCAACCAACGTGCTGAGCTTACCGCTGTAAAATACGCCTTGGAGTGTATAGCTAAAGAGGTTGAAGAAAACACTTTGGAAAAATGCTACAAGATAGGCACAGACTCGCAGTACACCATGAACTGTCTGACAAAATGGTGCCAGAACTGGATCCGCAACAACTGGATGATCAAGAGCATCAAGATGGAGAGAGGCCAAAAAGTTGTATCCACCAAACCAGTCATGAATGCGGATCTCATAAAACCCTCCATCTCCCTTATCGAGAATATCAACAAAGCATACAAAGTAAAAGGGTGGAAACCACTTCAGATCTTTTACGTGCAGGCTCACGTGGGTATCCACGGTAACGAGATGGCTGATAAATTGGCTAACCAGGGGGCGTGTCTCAACCAAAAGGTATAAAAGGCCAATTTTTTCCCGTGTATTTTTTTTTCCTTCCACTCACACATTCTTCCATAGTTTTCCACAGTTTTTTACAAACCATACAAGGTAAGTTGACACCCACTCAAATAAGTGATGATTTATTTTTTTGCATAGTTCACTCTGATTTCTATGAAGACACTCAACACAAATAGTCTTTCACCCCTATCTGATATTTGACATTGTCTCTGAACAAAACTAACAGTCCAGGTTTTACATAGGCTTCAATGCATACATTCTAATTGGAAATAGCTCCTTTGGCATCCCCTTTTGTTTCTCCGTAGCGATTAGTTTCCACCCAGCCTTGCTGATGAGCTCACGCAAGTTCTTGTCGGATCTCGTCTTTGAACTGTCCTCCTCGTCAAACACGTCCTCGTTATAGCTTGTGTTGTTTTCCTTTATAACAAGCATCCCATCCTTCTGCAGTCCCAGCCTACACTGGTCCAGCCATTTGACAAAGTCTACATCTGTCAGATGCCCACAGCACCACTGACACCAAATGAGGTAGTACTTGTTATGGTCAGAAGGCTGCCAATCCTGCATGGGGATCTGGTAAATCTCTCCTATTTTACCCTCCTTCTTGAGTTCATCAAGCTCTACATGCATCTGCTCAACAAAAGGACCCACAGGTTCAACAAGATCCACTTTATCGCACACTTTGTGAAGGAAATCTCTCGTTACCCGTCCAATTCCAGCCCCAAAGTCTAGACCAACCTTTTCTTTACCCTCTTCCGTTTCCATTCTGCTTTTCAGCTTACGGTAGAATGTCATGGATCCCACCACGTCAGCCTTGGGGACAGAGGTGGTTTCGCCAAATCCACCCAGCACACCATCAACGGTGGCAGGAACTTTCTCCCAGTACTTGAGAGCGTCTTCGTAGTTGATCTGTGAGTCGGCCATATCTGCACCTGGAAAAGTGTTGTTGTTACTCAGATGCCCCTGTAAAAAGGGTAAATTATCAGAGCGGGCTAGCGTTTTTCTTTTTTTTTTTTTTCTGCCCTGAAATATCTTGTTTGTTGCCCTCTATGATGAGGAGTGATAATGGCTATAATCACTGATGGGTTATAGGTACAGGGTAAGAACATGTCTCAGTATATGCGATGGATTAAAGTACTAAGACCTGAAAGATCCCTAAAGTGGTTTTGTTCAACAGATTTGCCTGATTTCCTGTAATTGTAAAATAAAAGCTGTGGTGATTAACTAACTGATTGACCTTTCTTGTCTTTGAACTTTCATTATGCATCCTCGTCAATCAGCAAGATCCTAGCACATTTTCAGTGTCCAAACACAGCCATCCCTTCTTCTGCATACTGATAGGTAACCTAAGGGCAAGCAAAACTCGTATTTGCCTCCTAAAATAACTTTGAGCTGGCTGTCTTATCTGGGAAGTTGGAAATTGACTCTGAGGTCAGTGTTCTTTATCATATAAATTGTTTGTCCAGCTAAATTTCATAAACCGGAATTTGCACACGATAAACTATTAAGCACCTGAATATATTAACTCGCTTCATCCACAAACACCCAGGCTATTTATTGTCAGGCACAAATGAGCGATGTGCACAATCATGGATTGATGGTTTCCTTTAGAATTATTCTAGCATTGGTGAGCTGAATTCAAGGAGGCTCGCACCAGTTCAAAGACAATCAAAGGTCCGCATATACGGATCTGATCTAAAATAATGAGCCTGAATATATATCTACGTTATTTGGCGTAGGATCTTGTAACCACTTGAAACACATTTTGGCTGAATCAGCAACAGATTATTCCAAATATAGGGTCAGTTCATCTATCGCATAGCCAGACATCGGGGCTTAAATGCTCAGTTTTCCTTGCAAAAAGGGGATCCTCTGAAGGGGTTCTGCCGATAGTAAGCTTCTTCAATTTTCTATAAAATTTATTTAGTTGAATTAAAATTGCAAGATCTACTTGTATGAGAACAGAATATGAGTCAATGGTGTTGTCTCTAGGAAATCTATCATCGAAACGATGTTTATCTGGCTCACTCAAATTCAGGGTGACGATTCGTTTGCCTTTCGCTTGAAATTCACCTCAGTTCGGCCATTCTATCCTCATTTAAATTTTCCTTTAGGGCCATCTCGGTAATATTTGGAACATTTGAGGATATAACAATAAAGATGTATATGAAGTTGAATTATATAGTGGGTGAGATCTGAAGTCCCTTAAGAACAATGCAGACTTTATCAGGCTCTAGTTGATTTTTCGCATGATTCCAGTCGTACATGGCTAATTCAGGGCAGATTTCTGAGAGGGGAGCAGATAAATCGTGGTCCTGCATCATAATGTGCGATAGATGCTCGATCCACTCCCCATATCTAGAGGCTGGCCGCTTTATCCACTTTTTTCAATTGGAGTTATGATACAATATCTGTACTTGGAGGTTGCAAAAAACTGACTGTGATTCCAGTATATTCATCAAGCGAAGTGAAGCTTGATAGATGAGCTTGTCTCAATGTTTTTTCAAGCTACAATCTGAAAGATTCATCTCTTCAGTGTATATATCATCGCCCTCATCATATGTTATATATTGATAGAAAAAGAAGCTCGTCGTATGCCAGATCGGCATGTGAGGTTATAAATCTACACTACTCTCAGATCTTTCTTTTCATCAGCCATTTAACTTGCCAGACAGAATAATCATGCGTATTGTTCTGCAACTCTGAAAACAACCTGCAGAATGTGCATAAGCGATTCGCTTAACTGGTGTTGGGGGGTGTCTATGCATAAAGGCATGTATAGCAAGAGTACGGGAAATTTCGTTAGACAGAAAGGGTTACTGGATCCTAGAGCTTGTGCGGCGGCTACTGAACGTGATGAGAATTGCAAATTCTCTAGGTCCAGTCTGGAAATTCTGACAGAGATCGAAAAGTTCTCGAATGATTGCTTCGATTCAAACCCCTGGCCATACAGGAAGCTAGGACAATTTCATGCAAGACACTATAATGTGTTTGATGAAGAAGCTTTTAATTACGGTGACTATAAAGGCCTCGTACATGGTTGTGCTGTGAGATTTGAGCCCTTTGATACGGTTCCGGGAATCGCCATATTTCGAAGACATTGTCCGCGTGCAAACTGCTGCACCTTTTTTGGCCTGTGTTATTTGCCCGAGTTGGGGCCTGAAGGCATATTCAATAACCCGTTGAACTTGATCGAAATTTTCTGCTCTTCAATCGACTTTGCGCTGCCTCGGAGTGAAGTAGTAATTCAGCCGGATGTCACTTTCCGAGTGAGAGGACAGGATAGTCCGCATCTGCTTGTTGGAATCAACTGGAAGAATGATGAGACTCACGGCGATGCAGATACTAGGAGAAAAATTCAGGGGTCAATCATAGGGTTTGAAGGTCAAGTCAAGACAGGGATTGTGATGACTTTACTCAAGAGGGAAGGGCGCAAAACAATCAGAGGGCTCAGTTTCACCAGAAGAAGGGTCATCAAAGGAACGCATAACGTCTGATAGGTGGCTGCTTGAAGTTTACCGTTATGTGCAGCGTAATCACCCTAGTGAGACGATTTTTCCAGATGTTTTGAAACCAGAGCAGAAAACGGCACTCATCAATCAGGTTGCAATTACAGAGTCGAACCAAGGTCATTATTTCTACCGCCAGAGTAAAAGATCATACGTTATCTGGGACTCTGAGCACGAGGGGGAAGATGTTCCCCTAACAATGTCTGATTTATTCAGCGATCAGGTCAGAGAGATTGTAAAAGACACCACAAGGCAACATCCCAACTCAACTTTCTATTTGAGCACCCAACGGTTTTCAAGACTGTGGCGAGCGTTCCCAGAGTCAAACCAATATTGAAGGAGTAGCGGTCAGTTCGATCAAGGGTATCTATCAAAAGTACCGAAAGGACTCTCATGATGACCCGTCACCGACCCATTTCACTTGATTCAGAGGTGTTATGAGTTGATATATCAGATACGGTAATGAAATCGCATCATTATATGACAGAAAAAACGACATAGTATGCTTAAGAGACCTCACACTCATTGATGTTTCGATGTGAGAAATGCAATGAACATCCCTTTTTCTTGTTTCTCACTGGATGGTATACCTCTTCCTCCTATAAATGGAAATAATAAAAATGCATAGAATTCTAAGCGCACATCCATACATCAAACGATGCGTGCCTTGACCAAAAAGCGTCACCTTGCATGAACTGGTTGTATTGTATAGCTCCCTCTGCTACGCTGTGTCGCAACTATCCACACTCTACCTAAAAACTCTTATATTTAACCACACCCAGTAAGAAAACCTATGCTTCTTTATAGAAATTTCCACACTCAGCTCATCGGTAAATTCCCACCCACCTTGAGAAATATTTCCAGCCACTTCTTTTTCAAGGGACATCCCTACACCACTCTTCAACGATGTCGATTCGTGCTTTAGACTTCATCAAACCATTCGTGCCGGTTCTTCCCGAGGTGGAGCTCCCAATTTCTGCCGACAGACTACCCTTTGACGACAAGGTTATTTACTCGGTTGCTGCGTGTTGTATCTACTTGCTTTGCGGGTTGCCATTAGTTGGAGTGAAAGAAGTGCCAGCAGATCCATTCCAATGGCTTCGTCCTACTTTTGCATCGGAGCCAGGAACTTTGCTTGAGCTTGGAGTGCTGCCTGTGCTAACGTCCGCCTTCATCTGGCAAATTCTAGCAGGTGTAAAGGCCATTTCTGTGAATTTCGACTCTCGCATAGACAGAGAGCATTTCCAGTCTCTTCAAAAGCTCTCAGCCATTGTGCTGTCTTTTGTGTATGCCGTGGGACTGCTGGCGAGTGGATATTTTGAACCCTCCAAGATTGGAGCTTCTCTTTCCCTGTTTGCCCAATGTGCCATTGTAGCCCAGATCGTTTTGACCAATACATTCATCTGCTTGGTGGTGGAAGTTATCGACAAGGGTTACGGATTTTCTTCTGGGAGTCTACTCTTCATTGCTTCTTCGTGTGCCACTTCTTTTGTTTCCAATGCTCTAGGTCTGAGAACTGTTGTCACAAACCGGGGAACTCAGTCGCAGGGTGCGATAATCAACTTGGTCAGATCTATCACCACCAAGAAGATCAGTTCTGCCGTCTTGGAAGCATTTTCTCGTCCTTCCCTTCCAAACTTGAACCAGATCTACCTTGCCGTCTTTACAGCTGCTATAGTGATGGCCTTTAACAACTACAGGGTGGAGCTGCCAATCAAGATGACAAAAACGAGATCCGTCTCGACCGTGTTTCCCGTTAAACTTCTCTACTGCGGAGCCCTCCCTCTGTTGTTCACTTACACGGTGCTATACAACCTGCACATTGTCACTTTTGTGATCTCCCACCTGCTCCCTTCAAACACGATGAGTTTCCTCGTGGGATCCTGGGAAGCTGACGTGTTCACCGGAGTTAGCCTAAGAGCAAAGTCCGGAATCTCCTTCTTTCTCTCTCCCACGTGGAATGGCGAGGCTCCCTTCCTTTTCAACATGGTCAGAATTGTATCTTTCGTGACTTTTGTAGTTTACGTTTCAGTCCAGTTTGCGAAAACCTGGACAGCCATTTCTGGGTCTTCGCCTGCTGACATTGCCAAACAGTTCAAGCAACAGGATATCGTTCTTGTGGGCCACAGAGACACTTCAGCCACTAAAGAGCTCAGCAAAATCATTCCTGTGGCTGCCACCACGGGATCCATCATTCTGGGGCTGGCCGGATCCGTTTTCGAAGTGCTCGGGGGGAATGGCCTGTGCATGAGTTTGTTGGTGGGGATCGTGAGTGGACTGAACATCTTGGAGTCCGTCATGGGAGAATGGCAGCAGCAAGGTGGTGGAGGAAGTCAACTGGCTTCGTACTTAGGACAGTGATTTGGTGCAGCAAGCGAGTGTAAGCGAAATGCTATATTCTATATAGGTGAGAATTGACTCTTAATGAGTATTTTGTGGAGGAGTAGTTAAGCTGACACGAGGGGCTGCTTCATCTGAACCCAATCTATTAGTAGAATGAGTCATTTCAAGGTGGCCCACACGTCAAGCTGGATTGTCGTGAAAGGCGACCACTACTATATTCTGGGTAGACTTCTCGATGGCTGAAGCCTGAATGCGATGGGGCTTTGTGAATGCCTTCACTGTCGATCCTTAGAGATATGAGGATCACACACACCATCACTTGAAATGATGTTTGTAACTGGAACTGCCCCATGCCGTGGAGCTTCCATATAGAGGTGTTCTCAACTACGCATTTAAGGCTGAAGATTTCAATCCTCAAGATTCGAAAGCCTCCGCTACACTAACTTTGATATTCCCAGAATGTTTGATGAGAAACCAGCTGGTGAATGCCATATACTGGATCTACAATATCAGTTCAGGTGGCCTAGGCATAAGCCTAGATAAAGTGTATTGAGTGGGAGGTGCCCTATATATATATAGCCAACTGAAGGTAGGGTAACCTCGAGACGTAAGACAAGTGAAGATTCATATCACAGTGTGCGAGCCTTATTCCTATCGACAGGAAGAGCATACCAGGTCGCTGTCAATCCAGCTCCCATTAACACAGATTCCCTGCATGGTTGAAGCCCGTAGGTATATCAATCCAGCTATCAGGCCTTGAAAACAGATTGTAACAAAACACAGAATTCGCATGTAGAGAATCTGTCTCAAGATGGAGCAACTGCACAGACTACTGTTCTGCTTACTGATACACCGGCGTGTCGTGGTTATACCCCGTATTTTGTCACCTTACTCCATATCGTCTAGCCTTTCCGACACTATTTGAGATGAGTAATTCACTTCCGGGTACAAGAACAGAGAGTATTCCTCCTGCAAGCAAAGAGTGCATCAAATCTTTGTAGTTGGAGATTTTCTCGAATTCTTCTAACAGATTTGAGGCCAAGTCACTGTCCAAAACTGGCGTGATAGACGCCTAATGAAAGCATAGTCACTGTATCGAACTTCTGATCTGCATTTTAGAAGGTAACTCCAAGCCACGGAAAAACTGAATTCCCTATGATTGATTGTCTTAGATAGTGCAGAGAAAGGTGGTGGCACATGGCCAACCAGCCGAAAGGCTTCTTTAAAAGCTTCAGAAAACCGTCTCTGTGAAGAAACTGTCGGAATACAGCCTAGCCGATATAAGCCTTTAACAAAATCTGCTTCTGTAAGTGCACTCATTGAGCGTATGGGAATTTCAGTGCGAAATTCCCATACGATGATGACCGCTTCAGACACGAAAATAGACCATTCTAGATGACAAGAGGTTTTGATAAGAGACACTAATGTCTTCTTTAGACTTGACTGAAGTTGGCCTGAGGAAGGTTTCCACCCGACAGTGTACCATGTGGCTCATTGAACTGGCTATAAATCTTCTACAGCTTTAACGAACCTCCCGAAAACTGCGAATTACATTCGACTCCCTGACAGGACCTGCCCGAGATCACTCACAAAGACTTCCAGTGGGTGTTTACCGATAAGTCAAAGCTCAACACTTTAAGGCGGATGACTTTCCTCTGGAGGCTGACGACTAGTTTATCGACAATTACCAACCCTCAACAAAGACTGGCAGATCAAAGATACAGGGATAATTCGAAAAAATGTTATTAAAACCTAAACCACTCTACTTGCTAGTGCGCTCGGACTCCTCCTCCTCCTCCAAGTCCAAGTCCAATCCCAAATCGCGGGCAACACGCTCTTCAACGTCTGGGATATCCTGCATACCGTAGTATCCAATCGCGATACAACCCAGGAGACCAGCGATACAAGAGAACACCAGAGCGACAATGCCTCTGGCGGTGAACCCTTCAGGGAGAGGAGCCACCTGGACGTTTTCGCCTGTAAGGTCGAAAAAGTCGTCAGAGTTGGCAGCAGCGTTTCCCTCTGTCTTGATTCCGGCAGCGTTGCAAACTTGGAGATAGTTTTCCGTCAGAGTCTCATTCTGCTGCAGAGTTATAGGGTCTTCAATGAAGGTAAGGGCAAGACCCTGCATCATGTGCCATTCCAAGTGGCAGTGGAAGAACCACACACCTGGGTGGTCGGCCTGGAATCTGAGCACAAAGTGGGAGTTCGGTCTAGCGTGAACCACGTCTCTTCTCATGGGGTACTGCGGGAAAGGGTCGTGGTCTGTCTCGTTGAAAGGAGTGGGCTGATCGTCTGGGTAGTCGGGGCCTCTGTTGATGACTTGGAAATGGTGTCCGTGAAGATGGAAAGGATGGGTACCTGGGTCCTGCGAGTTTAGAACAATCTCCACAACTTCGTCCTTGTCGAGAACAAAAGTGTTTGTGTTGGAGCCGTAAACCGCGGCATTCATAGCATCCTCTCCTGCTGTAAGAGCCGTGACAAGTGTGGGCACTTTGGGAGCTACGTAGGAGATGTTGTTGAAGAAGGCGTATCCAACACCGTTGAGCAAATTGTCCATGATGACGTCAATGGTAACCCTCACATCTGGATCGGGCAAAAGCTCCATTCTCTCCAGCGGCTGCAGGTAGAAATCGTCTAGCGGATCTAGAGAGTCTACATAGTACTCCTCGCTGGGAAGCTCTGCATCGCTGTTGTACACGATCCAGTTAGTTCCGTTGAGCTGCAGATCCTCGGGAAGAAGATCCAGCATGGAGTCGTCGCATCTGTGCATGAACCTGTAGTTTCTATCGGTGGAGTCTTTGGTTTGCAGCAGAACGGTGTATCTCTGTCCCACGGTGATATAGAGCACTTCTGTTTCGTTTCTCTCTACATACACGCCGTCCACTTCCACAACGGTGAAAGTGTGGTCTTCCATCCACAGAAACTGCGAAACAAAGGCACCCACGTTGACGATGTGAAGCAAGTAGGTCGTGTTGGGCTCCACGTGCCATGTGGCGTTCCTTGTATCGTTAAAGAGGATATTCTGAGGAATTGGCTCGGCTCCCGTTGGATTATAACGGTTCAGAAACTGTGGCATTAAGGTCTGCGAGTTGTCGTGGTACCATTCGGCTACAGTCAAAGTATCCTCTACGTCAAACTCGTACGGGTACTCCTCTCTGTCGTGAACGATAAAAACACCACGGAACCCGTCTCCCGTCTGTCCGTGGGTGTGGGCATGGTACCAGTAAGTACCGACTTGCTCGTTTACGGTAAAGTTGTAAAGCATCGTCTCGCCAGGCACGATAGGGCACTGCGTAACCATTTCAGGCCCGTCCATCTGGTTGGACCCCTGCTGGTACATACCGTGGAAGTGCAAGGTGGTGTTCTGGTCTTCCAGACCGTTAGTCAGATAGACAAGGAGTCTGTCGCCCTCGGTGATTTCGATGACTGGCAGCGGCCATTCGCCGTTTATGGCCAGAACCTGACGGTCCATCACACCATCTGGGTTGGCACTCGTCCAGTTAAGAGTCCAGTGGTACTCGTGAGTTTCGGCAAGAGCCCAGCTTACCAGACACAGTAAGGCCGATAGTTTGCAAAACATGGTTTTCAAGGCTTAGCTCTGCAGGGTTCTACTTATAAATTCACCAGAGCCGAAATTATCTGCAAAATCTAATCGAAAATAAAGCTTGGCGTGCATACGCCGTGCATATTTTCTGTATGTGCAGTATGGGACTTTGTAAGGCGAAAGTTGTGATTTGGAGCTCAGACTAGAGAGGCTCTTCCGAACAGTATGAAATTTGCACTGCTTGAGCGCGTTTTGCCTATTCTTTTGCCATTGCCAGAGCCCGTCGGCCCATATGCAGACTCAAGACTGGAGATCAGGCTTGGCATGCGTCAAATTTTCTTTTCTCGCTCTTTTCGGCCCAAGCTCAGCAGGTGGTGGGATATGCAAGAGAAAAGGGTGGGCATAAAGCAGCGGCTTTCCTTAGTCGTTTCTCGCACCTGCATTGACAGGGTCCTACCCTTGATCTGCTCGTATGCATGATCTCGACCCGTTTGGAAAAAATCCCTCGCTTTTCCTCTTGCATGCAAGGCATGTATCGGTGGTTGGCACTATGTCTGGCGATTGGGGATGTAAGACTTTTTGGTAGGGTTTCCAGCTCGTGCGTCCAGCTTAATTCTCTTTGTACTTGTAGATATTTCTAGACTTTGGTTGCCTTGTTCTGGGATTGGTGGATAAGTCAAGTCTGATCGAGAGGGCTCTGTCATAGACGAATGTGTCTGCGTAGTGGTAGAAGTCTTGGTTGTTTCATCTACGGAGAGAGAGACGGCAATTACAGTCGGATTGATGATTCCTCATCTGGAAAGACAGGATAACCTTCTGATCACCGATGCCACTTGGAATCAGTAGAATCAATGTTGTGCGATTGTTCTGAAAGCTACTCCTGAGGTTTCACAAAACAAGTATACCTCCCACAGGGCTGTCAATGACCATGCATCTTTCTTTCTTTTCATCTCTTGTCAGCCAGGCAAGTGGAACGATCTGACAATGCTACGATAATAACTAACGGGGGGCAACGCTCTGATTATGAGGAAAATAGCCGTCCAATAGTCTTGAAGTATATCAGTGCAGAAATGCTCTAAATAGCCGTCCAATAGTCCTGAAGTATATCGTTGCAGCAATGCTCTATTTGGGCTTTGCTATCTACCGCAATGTTCCCCCATACATAGTGACGATATGGCTCTGAGGTTCCAGGGCCTCAGGCGGCAGATTGATATCGGTGAGTGGCCCAAAAATGATGGCGTTTGATAAAAGAATTGAGAGAAGCAATGACAGAGAATGCATGAAAATGAGCCCTACTGAACAGGAAAAACGAATCAACCGGGGAAAAGAGCCCACAGCACACCACCGATAGATTACTCTGGTCAACCTTTTCACGAGTGCCAGCTTCTATGGTGAAATTCTAGTCGATTCATGTCAGGACAACAGAAGTCCATTAGGGGATATATAATCATTATGTTTTATATTGATTCAAGGGTTATTCGCAAAAATGCTTGTTCTGGGACGTGTATTTGCAAAAAGCTTGCCAGTTAATTGTCGAAATGTCCCTAGAACTTGAAATATTTTGCTCAGATGTCCCTGGTCAACTAGATCACTCGATGAATAACCCTTTTATTCAAGAATTATGGAAACTACGAAATAGCCATCGATCATTATATATCT
>JAKTTA010000199.1:36185-66381 GCA_030580415.1 Citeromyces nyonsensis
TTAACTTGACAGTTTCGTATAGTGAAGTACCAAGCCCTGGTGAGTTAGAAGATTTGAGAGGACATAGAACTTACTAAAGAAGCCAATTCCTTGCGAAGGCTCGAGTCGGAGCTCAATAGACATTTCTTATCGCTACGCAGATCTGTTAATAGGAGGTCGTGCAGAGAACAAGTCTGCTATCAAAAGGTCGTGCGGGAACAGAAATAAAGTGCGTAAATATTATGACGTTTTTAGTTTTGAATAAAGGTATATCGAAGAAAAATGTTAGTAGAACTTGTATTGAGGAAAAAAACTATTATAAAATAATTTCCCAGTAGTGAAGGCTGAGAAAGATGTTTTTCTTTTTATGGAAATATCATTTCTGTCAAAAAAAAAACATTGCCTGGCATAAACAGCGTCAGATGATACCTTCTCATCCGTTTGAAAAATAAATCTATTGAAACAACCCATCATTCACTGAGGCAAGTAGCTGTGTAATCATGCAATATCTCGCTTTTGTTTTATTTACATGAAAGTTTCATTATAAAATGGAATTAGCTAACGACGAAGAGAATGCATTTACGCACGATAGGCAGCCTAAGCGTACCCCTGTGTGGGACTCGGTCAATGACCCATACCCACTAAACTCTCCTCCGCACCGACTTTATTCATCTGCGTCTGTCGGGAAGTGACGGTACCTGGGAACACGGGGGTCAGGGTGCTGAAAATTAACGACCCGGGGACTCGAACTCTTACATCCGTGCTACCTACCAAAACGCGGAAAGCCTTGACCACTGAGCCACGCGGCCAACGTGATAGACGACCGAGTCACGCATGCAGTCTTAAGCAACATTCCCGCTCTCGGTTTCATACTGGACGTGTGGCCGAGTGGTCTAAGGCGCTCGACTCAAGTTCGAGTCTCGTAAGAGGCAGGAGTTCGAACCTCCTCGCGTTCAATTTTTGCTCCCCTCAATATCCACTGCCGCAATAGACGAATTGTGACTTTGGTTTTTTCTTTTCCAAATAAAAGTATTCCCCCGAAACTTGAAACTTCTGTCTTTTCGAGAATAAATCAAGTTCACCGAAAAGCAAAGGGTCCTCCGATTGCGTGCATCAACCAATTCACACATGACTACAATAGCAGACTTGAAGCTGGTTCTGCTAGGTGAATCTTCTGTGGGAAAATCTTCATTCGTCACCAGGTTTCAAAACGACACATTCAATCCTGATCGCCAGAGTACTATTGGTGCAGCTTTTATAACGAGAAAAGTGCCCATAGTCCATAACCGAGAAGAAAGAATAGTCAACTTACAGATATGGGATACTGCCGGCCAGGAGCGGTACCGGTCTCTAACTCCGATGTACTACCGTAATGCAAATGTTGCGCTGGTTCTGTTTGACTTGACAGACGTCAGTTCCTTCGATAAGGCCAAGTACTGGATAAATGAGCTCACAACCTACATACGAGATCATGGGTTGGACGATAACATGGCAACGTCAATTATGCTCATTGGGAACAAGCTAGATCTCGTAGAGGGAGAGTGTGAGTTTATAGATCAGGTTAAAGATCTACTGGTGTCGAACCCTTACAAGTATTTTGAAACCAGCTGTAAAAGTGGCACCAATGTACATGAGGTCTTTGAGCATGTTGTGCAAAACGTGGACGAGAGTCATTTCAAATCGGTAGAAAGTGAATCAGATGATCGTGTTCAGCTGAATAGTTCCCACTCGCAAAATTGTCAATGCTGAAAGCAGTATCAAGAACCAGCAAGTGGACAGCTTTAAAGTGGAGCCGCTTGTCAAGTTGTAAGCAAAAAGCGCCCCGTTGGTGGCTTGTGCAAATGAGAGAATGGCCGATGCGAAGGGGTACACCACCACTGTGGAAGAGAGGGAAAAAAGGAGACAGAAACACAGAGTGTGAATGACAGCGATGTACCAGATTGGTCTGAAACCAGAACCAAAAGCATTTTCCACTGGATCAAGGTTCGGCTTGTTGTAGGCTTCCGATAACTGCGAATGGATATCGGTGGTCATGAGATGCAAGATTTCTGAGCACGACGGTCTTTTCAAAGGATCTGGATGAAGCAGCTTTTTGAGTAAAGTGACCCAACAGTTTAAGATTTCATCTTGATGAGAAAACTCTTTTGCTGAAACCAAATGACGCAGCTTTTCCAAATCATCAAGCTTGGAAAAGTGCCCTTCTTCAAGTGAGGTTTTATAATCTTTCAAAATTTCCTTCATGGTGATTTCCGGATCGTCTGACTCATAAGGCAATTCTCCAAACATCATGTAATACAGAATCAGTCCGAGAGAGTAGACATCCGTCTCTTTACTAAAATCGTTAATCACATGTCCGTCGCGGTCTTTGAGTAAAACTTCTGGAGCCATGAACTCTACAGTACCGGTATTTCCTGTGAATCTTCTTTTGAAACCTTCCAAAGTACTTTCTCCGAAATCGCCCACCACCAACTCTGGCAACCCTTCCATTTCGTCGAGCGACTGAATCGAGCTAGCTTTCATAGAATCCGACATTTTCCATCTCAAGAAGCAGTTGGAAGGCTTCAGGTCCCGATGCAGAATGTGTATGTCATGCAAATGGGAGACCCCTTTCACCATATCGACAAAGAACTTGTAGATTTCGATGTTGTTCAGAAGTCTGGTTTTCTTCCTGTAATCTTGCACGCTCCCCGTGCTGCCTGATTTTCTCATTCTCCTTCTTATCTGGCGTTCCTCATCCAAGTCTATTTTCTCTGTTTTGAGATCCTCTAAAACATCCTCCAAAGTCCCGCCATCGCAGTACTCGAAAAGAAGAAATACGCACGGGTTTTTCGGACCAAACGAAGATACACTGTCCACTTCAAGCCATACGTGGTTATACTTCAGAACGTTGTTGCTTCCCTCTCTGCCAGCAGATTGGATAGAATTAGTCAACTGGTAGAGAAACTTGACCTCTTTGAGTGCTTCGTCAAGCGATTTGAGTTCCTGGTCAAGCGATATTTTCTTTAGAGCAAAAACACCCAAAGACAGTCCATGTAAAATGTGTTCCACTTGCAGCACCACCCCGTTACTGCCTCTGCCCAGAACTTGCATCACTTTAAAGAACCGCTCAAAGTAGCCCTGTGTAAAAAACTCACAGGATGCAGATTGTCTGTGAGAGTTTTCTAACAGTTTAAAGTAGTTACGAGCCATAAACGGATTTCTGCCCGTGGAGACTTCATCTTCTGCGTACTGAGGGTTTGAAGAAATAGAGAACCCGCAATTAGGACACTTGTTGGAGTTGTCAAATCCGTCAAGCCCTTCCAATTCCAATTGCGCCAGTGGGAATAGGTCTTTCTGATGGGCATTCAAAAGTTCTAGCCCATTGGTGCGCTCATTATAGATGATGACTGTGTGAGATGAGGGATTGGCTCTGCTGCGTTAGTTGAGAGGTGAATTTATTTATGCTCACAGAACGAGATTCCAATCAGATCTGTCTTTATACGGAATGAGTGACATGCGGCATCCCCACACCATGTCCCCTTAATTCTATTGTTTGTGAGTGGTGGCTTTGTGGGAAGGTACCATGGTATTGGATGTTGTAGCGGTATAAACAATTGGTGCTCGTCATAAACTGGTTTTCTTTACAAGCAAAGTAATGAGTCAAGGGTTTAGTCACATTTCACAGAGGCACCCTTGGGATACCTTGTGGTGGTTTCATCTAGCGAACGTTGACATCTCTCAGAGCATGTTGTACTCTTGTCTTACTTGCTTATAGCAGCTGGGAAACATATAATTTCAGTGTAGTTCCAGGCTCTATACGCGTTAGCGAAAAGGACAGAAGAGCTTCACAAACCTTTACATGCGACTAGAGAAAAATGAGAAATGGACAGATACAAGCTAACCGATGTATGTATTTGAAGTAGCACCCTCGTAAGCAGTGCTGCCATGACCAGTAACGCTGCTGCCGTGATCCTTGAAGCATTTTACACTCTGTCATTTACTCAAAGTTGCGGCACTTACGCATTCTTCAGATATAGGGCAGAGGGAGTCATATCCACCAGAGCCAACTATTCCGTCGTATACTCTGAGATTGTCATATTCACCTTACATTGGCAGTTTAACACTTTCGAGCAAAAGTACAATCGAGCTAGATCCAGCCTACAAGACTGATAGAGAATACTAACTCAATGCTGTCAACCACTACCCAGTAAATTCTGATAAGTTTGCTCCATTAAGCAGGTTAATTCCTTTTACAGTCGCTTGAGTTAACAGGATCATTGCCGGGACTCATCTAAGCTGTGTGTTGTACATACCTTTAAGGGAGGTTCAGGATAGGAGATCGGGACTCAGAATGCATAAGATCTCTACTCTACCCGCTCCTTGATGACTCAACCATACAGATACCCTCCCCATCATAACTACAGCGAAGGACGAGAAAACCTCACCTTGCATAAAATCCGAACACCACAGGCCATGCAGATATATCTTCATGCACTAGGGAGACATATTCTAGCGGGATTTGACGGCTCTACTAACCAACATCTAACCGTAGCGAGACTTCCGCAGTAACTACGATCTCACCTTGAAAGGTGCATCTAGACAAAAGGAAACAGAACAAGCACTCTAGGCTCACGCACTTCACACTTGCGCAGTAGAATCAACTCAACATAACAGTTCATACATTACATTAGACATAACTCCATTAGTGGGATGCAGGGGCCTCCTTGATGACATTTTCAAAAGCACTCTTCTTCACGCTGACATTGTCAGGCTCGATAAACTCCTTGGTGATTTCACCGTTTGTGACAAGGAAAGCACATCTTTTACCTCTCCAGTTTCCGAAAAATGCACTGGCATCAAACAAGGTGCCAAGCTCCTTGTTGAACTTTCCATCGGGGTCGGCCAAAAACAGAATGTCGTCCTCGCCAACAGTTCCCTCTGGAACCAGCGATTTCTTCCACTTGGCCATGACGAATGGGTCGTTGACGGCAAACACAATCAACTTGTGGTATCCCTTTTCGATGAAAGCCGGGAAATTGACAATGTAGTTAGGCAAGTGCTCCTCAGAACAAGGCTGAGAAAATGCACCTGGAACACCAACTAGAACAGCCTTGTCAGACATCAGAAGCTCCGCCAGATTGACTGGCTTGTCTGGAGCACCGTCAAATAGGGGCACGCTTGGAACTTTTTTGTCGATTGGAGCAGTGGCAGACATTTTTTTTTCTTTTCTATATACTTCAAAGGAGGGCGAGCTTCTAGTTTATATATTGCGGTTGCAAATGACGCAATCGCAAACCCATAAGGTTCTTCCGGCTTCTATCAAGCAACAGCAAGCGTTTCATGCTGCATTACGTATTGTGCGTCAACGGTTGTGTGATGATGCATAAATCTGTTTGAGTGCAAAATGCGATTTTTCACCAGATGGTATTCCAGTGGGTTGAAGAGTAAGGAGTCTTTGCGCCAATGGGTAAAGGAACTTTCGCCAGAAAAAGTGCCCAGTAATTTTTTCAGAGCTCAGTTTTCCCGGTCTTCTGGTCCTGGTGGACAGAAAGTGAACAAGACAAATTCCAAGGTTTCTTTGATCCTGACCAGAACTCAATGGGAGAACAACTCTTTTGTGCCGCCAGAGATTATGGCTCATCTGCTGGAAACCCCCATAGCGTGTCAGAGACCGAAAACCGGTGGGCTGCTCATCACAAGTGACCGCTTTCGGTCTCAGCCGCAGAACCTGCAAGACTGCATGGAAAAGTTTTGTCTTCAAGTGAGGGAAGGAATTCGTTTTGAGAATGAACCCAGCGAGGAGGAGAAACGCAAATGGGATAGAATCGCTGACCGCGAAAGACAAAAGCTGAAGGAGAAGAAGAAGTACAAGAGTGAAAAGAAAACATCCAGAAAAAAGTTGCACTATAACTTTACACTTTAACATTTGACCAAATCTCCTGCAGTCCCATGAAGGAGGTGATGGTTCCTGCTGCTCCAATAAGCCCGTCTGGGTAGTGAAGGAAGTCCAAGTTGTTGAGCACGATAAATGCATCTAGCAGATCTTTGAGCAGGAGTTTTTTGGCCGATTCCAATTGGGATCTGTTAGTTTTCACCTCTTTCTTGGACTCGTTCTTTTCTGTTTCCTCCGATAACGCCTTTTGCGTTTGCATTGCCAGGTTGAGTTTCCTGAGATCGTTAGCCAAGCCTCCACACAACCCAATGAACCACAGCCAGTCTCCGTACCGTTTTGCTTTCTGGAACTTTTTCGCAGAAATGAGACCCAGCAGCTTGAACCACACCAGAGAGTCCAGACTGAGGTAGCCAAAGTAACCAGCATTTTTCACCAAGACACTCCACTTGACAATAGAGTCTACAAGGTGGTTGTCTAGACTTTTGGAAATCACCTGCAGGTGGTTTAGCGGTTTCAAAAACCGCAGCGGCTTTCTGTTGAGAGCCATCACATTCTGGATCCTCTTGAGAATTGCGGCAAACTCGATGTGCTTTCCCGTTCTGAGGAGGTAGAAAGATACAAACCTACAGAGGTATTGGATTTGACGCAGACATTTTTCTCTACCGGCTTTTGTTAGTGCCAATGTGGCGATTACGTACCATTGGAGTCGAGAAACTTTATCAGTTTCAGCAGAGTTGGGTGGTAGATGATTGTATCGTAAACCATTGTGTTGTTTTGTCCGGGGGGAAGGGTTGGTGGATGCACGACCTCTTGCATGTGAGTTTGAGTACGGTGAAGCTTTGTATTGTGTATTGCGAGTGGATTATTTATATAGGGCTTAATTGGGTCGGTGTGGGCCTTGTCTGTTGTGACTTTATGAAAAGGTTACTAAGAGGTGGTGTGTTACATGAGTACAATGACTGCAGAGTATTGCCTGACTTGATGCAACATCTTCGGAAGTTGAGTACAGAGTCATTACACTCCCACTCCATCTAACCCGGAGATGACAGCAAATCTCTCAAGATGGAAGTAAGACTACAATACCGTATCAGTGCTATTCTAGACCACTCTTCTTTCCTTACCGTCGATGTAAAAGCGCAAAGAAAGGTTCAGTGTACCAACATTCAGAGCACAGTAATAAGCTAAGGCCACCATATTCGAGTCGACAGTAATATAAACTCATGGTGGATGCTCGCTCTCAAAAAGTGTCAGATCAGTAATATTCTCTAAATATGAGGACACCGGCTGCACTATTTCACAACGCGTCTCATGACAAACTACTACGACATAGATGACATCATTGCGGACGGACAGGTGAGTTTAATTCCACTCTCTCAGCAACAACGACTAATTCCAAGAACATTCCTTGCAAATTTCAAATCACAGTCCCCGGTTTGGGGTTTCTAGAAGGAAACCCCGGTCAGCCGTTGCAGGAGGGAGCCAAGTTGGATCTCCCTTTATGGCTTGCCGAGATTTTGGCCACCGTGAGTGTTTCATCTACGGAACAGGGAGAACAGGAGACGTTTCTTGATTTAATTCAGCCAGAATTCTATTCCAACAAGGTTTTAAATGCCATCAAGACGGGGCCAGACAGCATTAACTTGCACGCGGTGTTGCAGCATTTTTACAAGATTACCGAAAGATGGGGGCTTTTGTTCAACGACAAGGAGCTGGTGGATATTGTGATTGCAATGCTAAAACATAGAGCTAGCCTTATTAATGATCTTGCAGACAGCGGAGCCAACAGTGGGACTGGGGTTGATTTTTTCCATAGCCTGGACGAAACAGAGAGGGCCTTGTTTAAGCAGAGTTATCATAGTCATAAGAAGTTGAAGGAGTGGTTGAAGAATTGAAATCACGGGATGATTGTTGCGACCACTGTGAGATTGTGGAGAAAAGTAGGAGAGAGAGTACAGAGTAGGGAGAGCGCAAGGGAAGAGGTGAGATACCTGTGATATGCAAATGGCAGTTCTAGACAGTGTCATCTCTCTTGGGGATAACTTGTGAATTGACAGATTTTCAAGGAGGAATTCTCAGGAATCAAGGAATCTGGAAGAGGGAGTAGGCTACACTGTTTTCTCATAAAAGCTCCGTTTGGTGGAAGGAAGGGAAAAGCTTTCACAATTGATGGAATGATCTGGAAAATAGATCAGGTCTACTCTCATCATGGCACATCCACACACCAAGTGGCAATGCAACTTACCATTACGAATGTTGAGTCTGATCAGATATTTACCGTCGATATTCCCTCTTCACTCACAGTGAGCGATTTGAAGGCGTACATCGAAAGCGAGATGAATCTGTCATCCAAAGGGATGATAGTTTCCTATAACGGCAAACCTCTCCTGGAGAACGAGATCACTTTAGAAGCCTTGGGTCTTGTGGAAGACGAGCTACTTGTTGTTTCCAGCCAGGGAGCTCCCAGTGCATCCTCCCCTTCCAGTCAAAGTGCCAGCAACCAAACTTTCGACAACGACCAATCAGCCGTCAACAACCACATAGAATCTATGAGACAGCAGTTTATTTCAAATCCTCAGATGAGACAGCGACTCTCCAACACAAATCCTCCTCTTGCTGCTGTTCTGGATAAGCCAAACGAATTCAGACAGCTTGTTTTGACAACTATGCAGCAACAGCACGAGTCTCAAGGAAACCAGCAGAAAGAGCTCAGAAAGTTGCAGCAAGATCCGGACAATCCTGAGAATCAGGCAAAGATTATGGAGCTTATAAACAGGGAGGCCATCGAGGAAAATATGAAAACAGCGTTGGATTTGTCTCCGGAATCGTTTGGAGGAGTCAATATGCTTTTCGTAAATTGCGAGGTGAACAACCACCCTGTAAAAGCTTTTGTAGACTCCGGGGCACAGACAACAATCATGTCGTCAAAGATGGCCCAAGAGTGCGGATTGGAGAGGTTGATAGATCGTAGATTTCAAGGCGAAGCGCGTGGAGTTGGCTCTAGTCCCATTTTAGGCAGAGTTCACTCAACAATGCTGAAAATTGAACACCAGTACGTTGCGTGTTCGTTGACCATTTTGGATACCCAAGTTGACTTTTTGCTGGGACTCGATATGTTGAAGAGACACCAGGCGTTGATCAATCTCAAGAAAAATGTGCTTGAAATAGCAGGAGTGGAAACAAAGTTTCTTGATGAGCACGAGCTTCCTCATAACGTTTTGGGTGGTAATCAAACGGGACAAGATGGGTTTGGGAGTAATATTTTTTCTCCAGAAGCAGCTACACAGTCGACTGCGCCACCTAGAGTGGAAGGAGCGGATCCGGCAAAAGTTCAGCAGCTTGTAGCTTTGGGATTTGGGGAAAAGGAGGCGATACAGACTCTGCAAAAATGTAACAATAATCTAGAAGTGGCAGCCTCTCTCCTCTTTCAGTGATGGTGGTGATGATGTTGTCCATTCTGTGGCAGTGGCAGTGGCGGTGGAAGTGGCCTGTTGAATTGAGATTGAATTGTTTCTGCCCTCTCCAAGGCAGTGAACAAGATGCTGCAGGGAAATGACTATTAATGAGTGTCATCACATAAAGGTGACAACCTGATGGTATGAATCAAACACTTGGTACCTTGCAGCTTTGGCAGGGATTAGTTTGAGTCAGTAGCATTTGGATTAGCTCCGCACTCGTTGGGATTGTTGCATTTGGGAAAAACTGGGAACTTTCCTCTCAAGGACTGGTTGTTGATTGATCATGATGCTCTTGCACTAGGGATAGTATTAGTGCAAAATATTAATATGGCTGACACGGTGATGTCCGGTTGCGACGAAGGGTATGGGCATAGCATCAACCAATAATACTTCTTTCCCGAGTATGGCTAAAGCCAATACAGGAATCCGTAATCACGAAACCCAATCAATACTAAAGCGAGTAAAAAGATCCAGAGACATTTCCCAGGCAAAACACCCATTTACCGGAATTCTCGTGAAGAAAGACCACATATTGACGGAGTTTCAACCTTATTGGAGAACACAGAAGGTCCAAGTCTGTTGATATAATGCCCTCAAAAGTTGCTTTTTACCTTCAGACATAGCGAGACGGTATAGGCTTTTTACAATGCCCCAGATTGAAACGGTTGCAGATCAAGTGTCATAGCACTTGTCTTTTTTTGGTCATTCTCGTATTGATTCTGTGCAGGTTTTCAAGAGTAATCCTGCGCATGATATCTGGAGCACCTGAATGATTGTTTCTGTTGACAAGCTGGCCAATTAGGAGGAGCCATCATGAGGTGATGGTTAGCACCTGAGCAGCTTTAGCTGAAGATTTTTCTTTTGAAAGAAAGGTGCTTATCTATTGATATCCCTACTGAAAGGTTTTCCCTCTTGGTATATACTCCATGTATACTTGATACTAAAACTGCTACTTGAAGCTAATCACCTCTTTTATCCACTGATTGTACCGAACAGAGTGATTCGAGGGACTATGCGTACGCGGAAAAATAACCTTAGATCCTTTATTCCGATCAGATCGGAATACCAGTTCATGGTTAGTCCGCCAGGACCTTGTGACATATGACCCATGACACTTGACACATGACCCATGACCCATGAATCGTGGCCCTCGTGCACATCTGTGCCCCTTTAGTTACGGCTGTCATTTGTGCCGTAGCGCCCACACCTACTTGATCAAACGAGTAGATGTTGCAGCACTGCCACTTGCTTCTATGATTCGAACTCCCTACAAGAAGATGTCTGAGTTTGCGTGAATCCAGCTTGTGACCTCAGGTTTAATATAGATACCAGACAAAAAACTCTCAACTCTTTGTAGGCCCGGAATACTGAGAATCTCATTATAACAGTCTGAATTCATGTAACGTCAACGGAGAGAAACCATGAATATGTGACCCGCTCAATCATTTTCGTACCTCCCAGACCCTATCGGAGAGCTCAAGCCCTGCTGCGCTTGCCCAAGATCTTTGACTGTCTAAAGTGAACTATAAAAAGGGACTTATCTGGCAATATGCAGCTTGCAATATCTAGGTGTCAATTGCGACGAAGGTTTACCTGAGGAGTATACAGTAATAGTTGGTTTTCGCGAACGCAGATTTTGTAACGCTGATTGTGTAACGCATCCAAACACCCTGGTCCCTTAAATAGTCTCCACAACCCAATCTCACATCATTTCCTTTTGTTACTTCTTTCTTTGTAGTCATCCTATGATATACGCCATGTCATTCCATCATGCAATCATTTATGCTTTCTCCACTGCTGCATGCTATACTCGCAAACGATAGCCTACTCGATAATGTAGGTAACGGGGTAACCTACTTTGCGTAATGGTGACCTTTCATTCTTTGAAACGGAAAATCATCAACTGTCGATACTAAACTTCGTAACTACTTTTGCCTGTCCATTTTCTTTTCTGATATTTTTTTTTCTCAATGCCCCTTATGGTTGTTTTTCCACCTCCTTCAAGTACTGCTCCTATAGCTGACCCTTCCCCTTCTGCTGCTAGTGAACGGAGACGTGCACAGTTGGTCGCCACTACTGAACAAACAGACCCTGTTGAACGGAGACGTCAACTTTCCTCCTCCTCTCCTTCCTCATCTTCGTCTCCTTCTACGGACTCCTCACTGAGCATATCACCATCATCACATTTACCCCTGTGATACATACAAATATATTCATATATATTCTACTATCTCTATGCAGTATGATATAATCATACATAGAGAAAAGATTTTCACTATATAAGCGTAGAGTCTTTAAATAAATACCGATAATTACATACACATTACTATGTCATCTATAACCAAAGAGATGGAAAGATTAAATCTATCTCCAGTTGTAGATAAAACCTCTAAACCCCAAGCAGCATTCATTTCGGAGCGGCAGTCTCTCAGCCTGGAAAATTTCCGTTCATCTCTCGCTAAAGTATCCCTTCCCTCAAAACCATGTGAAGTGTGCAATGAACACTTGACAGGAATGCATGTTCACAGAGATGGTTCATGTCTTCGATGCCATCAAGAAAATACTCAGCATAAGTACAAATCATACATGCAGATCCTGGTGATCTACCTCTTGACTCTCGTAGAATGATAGATGAGCTGACCCCTATTGAGGAGCTTTTAATCGCCAGATGTAATCCTTTCTTGACTGTGTGGCTAGGTAAAGGGGGTGGTCAATACAATACAGGGGCAATGTCATCAATTTCTTTCAAAACTCAGTTCCTCTGGCTACTCATTTACCTCTATTGCCTGAAGACGTTTCCATCCTGCTCGTAAGGAAAACCGATAGTAAAGACCCACGTAGGTATAAAGATTTTATAGTTCAAAAGACAAGAGTACTAAAAGCTCTCCAATTTTTGAACCTATATAATCCTTACTATAGGGATGTTACTATTGTATCCAATGCGGACCTTCCAGAAAACCAATCTGTCATAGATCGACTGACTGAGCTCGATCCCTCCGAAGACTTTGTTGGTGGTGAGTGCAATAATGAGCATGATGGTGACAATGAAGAGCTAGAAAATGATTTCATGGTTGATGAGCCAACTTCCTTTGTTCCAAGAATTTTTCCGGATAGAGAAGGGGAAGGCATTAGGAGAGGGGGTTTAGTAGATGGAGGACTAGATCCCTTTGAATTAGGCTTGGATAAAGCTCGTAGCTTTCTTCAGCGGAGGCAGAACTTACGTAACTTTCCCCACATCGCCACAGACTACCTCTACCGTAAATGAGATATCCTGAAGAAAGAGCTTTTGAACCACTTACATCCCGACTTCTCATCAAACGTCTGAGATCACTGGCTCAGGATGGAATGGCAGGATAGAGGTTCTGGTCATATACATGGATTTTGTGGATGGAAGTAAGAAAAATCAGTGATTTACGGCTGGCAAAAATTGATTACTCACACATCGCTCCGAAAAACGGTAACAAAAGAAAACTCATGAGGCAACGGATGGAGGAGTACAAGAGATTGATGAAAGCTCATTAAAGAAATAAATCATTTGCTCTCTTTCTTTTTAGTTCACTTCGCACACGACCTCCATACATTCGTCGCATTCAGAAACTCTTTAGTCTCTGCCATATTATCTTCATCATCTCAAGCTATATAAATAAAGGAAAATGTTCATTTCCGTTTCTTCTGATTGATCTTTTTGATGATATTTCACTATATTCTTGTGCGTGCAGGGCATGATTTCCGATCTTGTGCCTCTAGTGCCTCTTTGTGGCTTTCTGTGCCTTTTGTGTTATTACAATATCAGTTCATTTTAGCTGAATAGACCAAAGAAAAAGATATTCATCACCTACAAACACCTTCACTCAAACAAATCATCCACTTCAGCATCACTCTCTTCCTTCGGGAGTTCCTCTTCCTCCTCATCAGACAATCCTTTCTTTTTCGATCCGTTGTGAGCCGCTTCATCTTCCGACTCGCTATCGGAAACCTTCTTTGATCTCTTGGCCTTCTTCTTGGAATTCCGCTTACGCTTTCCCTCGTCTTCACTCCCACTGGCAGGAGGATTTTCATCAACTTCTTCGATCCTTCTCTTGCGGTACTCCTCGTCATCTTGCTGTAGTTTAAGTCTTTCCTGAAGCATAATTTCCTCCTTTTTCTTTGCCTCATCCAGCCTACGCTGCTGTTGTTCCAACAGTTTGAGTTTCTCTTCTTCCTGCACTTTCTTCGCCTTTTCCAACCTCTCCTCAACCGAGAATGCAAAGTCTTTCTGCTGCTGCAAGACGGCATCCAGCTGCTTTCTCAAAGTGTTTTGACCCATGGTGACTCTCGCCATAAGCTCTTGCGGCGGGTGCGGAGGGTTTGGCTCGTTGGCCATTTTGGTCAAAGTCAAAATCGCATCCTCCAAGCCTGCCGAGCAGAATTCGATATCGTCGACCGATTTGGACGTTTCCGGCAATCTCCGGATTAGATCCGCCATCTGGAACTGTATAAAGGCAATGTTGAAGAGAAGCGAAGGGATCTTGTTGAGCTGATACGCCTTTGAGGCGATTTCAAGTGATTTTTTCAGGAATTCCAAAGATCCCTCATGAACACCACGCACATACCATACTTTGCCCAGTAAAACCAAAACTTTTGCCTCAGATTTCCCACCCAAAGTAAACTTTTGCAAGGCAATCTGGTAGCACTCCACAGCCTTGGCATACTGGCGTACTTCACTTAAACAGTGGCCCAGGTTGATGTAGATGGAGATATCGTGAAGAGAGTCTCTGATTTTCCGGAAAATCTCCAGCGCAATTCCGTGCTGCCTTCTTTCTGCAAAGATAATGGCAACTCCCTGCGCAGCGTAGACGTTTTTCGAATCAAACGTTAAAACTTTCTGGAAAAGCTGAGCCGCTCTCGCATAGTAAGAGTTTTGTTTCTTAACATCGTTCTTCACTTCTCGGGCAATCGACAGATACACGTTGGCCAATGAGATCAAAGCGTAGCAGTCCCTGTTGCTGACGGAATTCAAAGTCTGCTTGTGGTGTTCACTCATAGACTCCTGGCGGTATCCGTGCACTCTTCCGAAATTATGCAGATACCACCCATAGAAGGACCTTATTTCCAGGTCGTCTGGATTGTCTTTCAAAAGGGATTCAAGCTCATCTTTCACCGAGTCGCTTGAATTGACGCAGCTCAAAAACAAAAGCCTAATTTTGGCCGACTTATAAGAGGGGCAGTCTTTGAGAATCGACTCGTAAAGCACTTGAGCTTCCTTCACGTTCCCTACCGTTTCCTCTGTTCTGGCCTGGTTGTACTTCAAAGTGATGCCCAGCTGAGCAGAGTTTGGAGGATTAGTCTGCTCCAAGGATTTTACAGCCAGATCGAAATAATCTTTCGGAACAAGAGAATTCGTGGAGGAAACGTCGCTTTTCAAAAGCGTGAAAACACCCAAGTTGTTCAAAAGCGAGTAAGGAAGCGAGTCCAAAGAGGTTGTATTTGTGTGAGAGAAAATCATCTGTTTGACTTGGTCCAAGTACTTCAGCGACTTGTTCAGGTCCTTGTGTTCGTAAACCTGCGAGAGAATAAGAAGCGCATCCTGTATTGGAGGTTCCCGTTGTTCCTCGCACAGCTGTAGGTACTTTTCCAGGTACGTGATGGCCTTGAAGTAGTTTTTCGGGGACCGCGAATACAAAACACCGAGAACGTAGTGGGTTTCAATCAGTTTACCCTCTTCTTTCAAAAGTTTTTCAAGAGTGATGATGGCCTCGTTGGCATCGTTCCGCAAGATCTGGACTTGGGCAAGGGCAAACTTTGACAAGTTGTTATCCTTGTTGAAACGGATCGAGTCTAGAAAATTGATGGATGCTTCCGAAAGTTGGTTTTCTTCCAAAAATACCCTTCCAACCCAGAATTTTGCAGAGCTTTTGACAACGCTGCTTGCAGACACGGTGTCCAGCACTCTCTGGCAGAGTTTCTTCACCGTGGCAAAATCTTTACGTGAGAAATAGTAACTCGAAAGCAGTAGAAGCAGTACCGGGCTGGAGGCATTCTCAAGGTAGCAGTTTTTGATCAGCTCAAGCGACTGCTGGTAGTTTGCAATAAACTCAGTATCGCTCAGAGAGTTTAAAAACGTGTCGTCCATTTTGGCCACACAGAGGAGAATTTTCGCATCTAACTTCTGTGGGTTCACCTTTAGTGAGTTTTGCCATGCTAGCTGGGCTAGTTTTTTATTTTTCAAAAACCAGAAACAGAGCCCTATTCCTATTCTCGGGTCAGGAAGGAGAAGCGGATTCAGAGTTAGACTTTTCTGCAAGAGTTTCAAGGCAACAGAGTAGTTTTGTCTTTTGAAAGCCACCTGCGCTTTCGCAACCAAAGCTAGCTGATTACTATTGTCCACCTTGAGCAGCTTGTCGATGATGTCAGCGGCGCTGTCTACAGAGTGTTTGGAATCGGCAGAGTTTAGGACGGAGAGTGCCTTTGTGAGAAGGTTGTTTACGTTTTCCGGGTCCAATTTCAAAGCCATTTCCAACGATTCCGCGCCATTTCTTTCGCAATCGGTAGTTTCTTCCTTAGAAAGGCATTTGTTTGCCTTTCTCATGTATAGCCAGTGAGAAAAGTTGTGAAATGCAGCCTTGACCTTGTTTGGCGAGTTGAAAATTACATCAGAATTAAGGCCTCGCTTCACAACTTCCAGCCCATCGTCAATCTTTCCCTGCACTGCGTACGCACGAGCTATGGCCATCCATATTTCAGGAGACGCCGATTCGTTTTCAAGAAGCACGCAAAACTCCACCGGGTCGTCAGGCAGTTCGCTGTTTGTATCTATCGTAACAAGACCATTGTCTTCTTTGAGGGGGATGTTTACAGTGGATGCTGTGAGGTAATTATGCGATGGATCCAGCCTCGAAAGGTAGAATGTGGAGTCCAAAGCGCCTGGTTCGTCGTCCATGGTGATGATTGGGTGGGACACGTCTTTTTGTAGGATTTAGCGTAGAGAGGGCAGATGATAGTTTGCTTTTATTGGTTCAGTAGGAGGCAATTTTCGAGGATGATAATCCGAGTGAGCTTATAGGGTAAGTCTGGTTCGCCTTTGTTACAGAAATTTGAGACTTTTTGACATAACAAAAAGTAGTAAGCTTCTGCCGAATTGATTACAGACGAAATGAGGATTGGTTTCGTGGTTTACTAGGACATAGTCAGTGTAATTGGCCTCCGGTGTTTAGCCAATTGTATGGAAACCAAATGAAGATAAAACCATATCGAGCGCGCGACGCTGTCTCTTGAGATATTCAGGCTGGGAACCTCATTTAAAGGCTATTGTGATGCTCAGAAGGTGTTCGAAATATGAAGCGAGCTGAAAATACTTGGCCCAGACAGGGCTCGTTAGAATGGTTTCAGAGAAATGGCCAGAGAGAAGACTGACAGATGTATTAAATCTAGAAGGAAAACTTGGACTGTGTAACTCTCTGTACTATGTAAATCCACAAAAGGGGCTTGTGCTTCTTTCTAAAGTGCGTGGCACCGATCCAAGGTATATACACGCAAAGCTGCTGTATTGCACTGAACCCGATGAGCTCGAAACTCTCTTTGGTGTTATTGTTGAAGAAAACTTTGGTGGATGCCACTCAGCGTGGTGTCTTTTAATTGAAAAGCTGGATTATTTCAACCTCTTGACTCACGAGACACTGGATTTTCGGTGGCAAAGGTATAAGAAACAAGTCGACTATGACACAAAGATACTATGCAGGTTTATCAAGGAGACTAAAACTCCAGCACAGGCGGCTGAAATGGTCAGTTTTCTGGAAAGCAGAACCAAAGTCTTTGAATCTAGCTGCTTAGTGTGTCATCGTGTAGCGTAGTATGGCTCTTTGTCCCCCCATGTCCGAATCTGCCCACCTTTGGCAAACGCCTGTATAGGCTGTGTTTTATTCACCCAGACACACGTCAATTGAGGCGGCAAGAATTATCAATAGTCAAGGAGATCCCCAAAGAACAAGGGCTGTCAAGCATATCGCCCCCGAAGCAAAGGTAGACGCTTGAGTGGACTGTGAGATCGTATTGAAAAACGTGATACACTTCACAAGCAATCCTACATGTCATGAAGACAGGTGATTATACATTTTGCGACTGAGCGGACTAGACTCACTCCAAATACAGTTTATACGGTTGACACGAGACTGCTGTCAATCAAGCAGATCTGCACCAGAGAGAAAAGGATAGTTCTGTTGACTTTCCATATGCGGATCTGAGCTGTGTCCGGCTCACGATGTGATTCTGGGATCACAAGTCATAACTTACTGTATATAAAGCGTTAGACTTGTCTTACCAGTCATTGATTGGGATTTACAAAAAAACGGGGACAAGCGGAATCAAAGACGGGGATAAGCCAGATCTAGATATCTTTCCCACTGATTTTGGCATCAGACCCTCTCCTCTCACTTTCTCTCACACTTCTCCCACGGTGTGAGGATGAAAAAAATTCATGCATAAAATTTCACGATGAGCTCACAGCGCGTTAAGATACACATAGGCAACATATCTGCCGAGCTCAAGGAAACTCCCTCAGACTTGGAGAGTCGCATAGCCAAGTTTGGCACAATAACATCTCGGCTGTCCCTTCATACAAAGCCGGCGCTGAAGTCGTATTTTGGGTTCGTAGAAGTTGACATTACAGACCAGGATTTCAACAAACTGTGCGGCTCATTGCATGGGTACAAGTTTAAGGACTCTATCTTGACTATCACCAAAGCGAAAAAGGACTGGAAGCAAAGATGGGCAGAGGACCATGATAATGAGAATCTGCAACACATGAGGAAGCATGATATGGATAAACGACAGAAAATAGCAGACAGAAGAAGAGAGAGAATTGAGAATGTGGAAAATATAGACTTTTTCAATAACCCTCCCATCAGAGGGAGACTGCGTGAAAAACCTAGAAGTCGTAATGATCTGAAAAATGCCACTTTCCGTATCGAGACCGGTGGGCTGGTTAAGACTTTGAAAGGGAAAAAGCAGAAATTGTGGGGGTATGATAAGGACAAGGTTTTGACAGATCTTGCGTATAAGTATGTCGATGGCACATGGAGAGATGGTAATAATCATGTTGTAGAGAGGTTGTTGCCTCTTAGTGGGGACGTTTCCAAAAGTGTTGAAGCAGAGGGAGACGACCAGAGAAACTTGCAAGTTCTGGAGAATTTACTGTCTAACTACGACTTTGATAAGCCTATGGAGCTGGATGACGATGAACCAAAGGGGATGTACAAAATGGAGCCGCAGGGACAGTCAGAACCAGTGACCTTTGAAGAGAATGGAAAGGAGTCGGTTGTTGAGATAGAAGACGTGGAAGATATGGAATCGCACCAGGTGGAAGAGACAAACGCAGAGGAGATCAAGGGAAGCCAACCCACAAAGCAGTCAACTACGGAAAACCTTCGATCGCTTTTCAATGCACCCGAATCCACTGGACTGAAGCTGATTGACTCTGATGAAGAGGACGATATCGATCATTCTGCCCCGGTAGAGCTTACCGAACAGCAACAGCAGTCTATCATTGAGGCTCAGCGGGAGCATCAGGTTTTAGCTCCAGTCAGAAGGAGAGAGGTTGGATTGTTTTTCCCGCACTCAGATTCGCCGTTCCTGAGAGTTCAGACCCAACTCAACAAGTTGAATACCAATTTTGGCGCAGAGTCGTTTGATTCGTGGTTCTGGGAACACAGAGGTGAGCTCAACAGGGAGTTTAGACGGAGAAAGAGAGATTTGCAAAGGCAGATGAGCAAAAAGAATAACAGGCAAAAGTTTGCTTAGGACTTTGTAAAGTGGAGCTTTGCTTAGATGATTTTTACTCCAGAATGCATGTTAGTAATTAGGCTTCAAGGTGATTGAAGCGGGAATCTTTGCACTGGTGTGTTGACTGAGAAATGTCGGGCAATGCCATCTTGAAACTGTCGAGCAAGTGGTATGGATGATGTGGATCTCTCTACGGGGAAGCACACAATAGGCATCAGGTCAAGTTCTTTTACTATGTTGGCGGCTGTTTTTTGTATGACCAGATTGGCCGAACTGATCCTGCTTGGCTCTGGGACCCAACGCAGAACGAAATAGTAAGGCCCTTCAAGTTCATCGTCAGGGATGACTTACCGTAGATAACTCACAGAGATGGTGTGTCACATTAGACAGTGTGAGTCATTTCATACACTGTGTAGGGCCGACAAATGTGTAAGTTTCCTTTGAGACGCCTTGCTTGCAATGTCCACTTTATGAGTTCTATGGATTGCACCATCTTTCGATGGGGTTTTTAAAAGAGCTTTAGATCCAGATTCAGACCCAGGGGGACAGGGCCATCTCAGTCAATATCATCTGGTGCTAGAAGAGAGAGAGTTCAGACTCATCTCAGGCTGTACATTCCTTTTACAAAAAGTGCCTCGAGTACTAACGACCTAGAGTGCTTTGAAACCGTATTTCCGGAACAGTAAGTATCGACGGCAGTAACTCAGAAGTGGGACGAATGTAACAGCCTTCACCTTCATCTCGGCATCTCTTGGATTATTCTCCCTCCGCGTTTTTTTCCCCGGCATCTTCACCCACATCCGTCGTCAGAGCTTTAGTTGGTATCAGCACATCCAGTTGAGAGTCACCTCACGAGGTTTGGTGCCAATATCCTGAAATGTAGTTGTAATACGCTGGCTGACCAGTTCCTAAAAGTCTGACGGTCAAGGATTTCAACAAGCTTTAAGATTGACGTATGATCAAAAACCAAACCACTTGTTCTATTTGTCCTTCACCACGAGTTTACCACTTGTAGATTGAGTGACAGTAGAGATTTCGGCCTCCAAACATAAGGCCAACTTCACGCTACGACAACAGACGGTATCGAAAAATGAGAGACCATTTCCTCATTGCGCGAAGAGTAAAGCGGTCTTCATACCAATCGTCTCCAGGCTTACAATGCTTGTGATTGCAGTGTGCAGCCCGGACATCGTGCAGATAAGTAACAGTGATTTACTTAAAGGCCACCAGATCCGGATCTAGGATCCAACCCCCGGGTGTGAATCTGAACTGATCAGATCTCAAAGCGAAGCCTGAATATATGTCTTTTTAGGTCTAAGGTTCCGCGTCTGCATGAAGCGGATTTCAGGCAAATCCGCCCCAGGTTATTCTCAAACGACAGAATTCGAATGTGGGGTCATCTATCGTATGGTCAGACGTCCTGTGCGGAAAACATCGTGCTTTTCGTAAAACAATGGCTTTCGCGAGGGTTCCTGCCGACAGTGACATCCTTTCATGTGCTAAACACCTGTCTCGAGTGAATTTTGCAAGATTATCTGAACTGATAAAGAACCCCTATGACATATATGACAACAGAATATGGGTCAAGGTTGTTGATCTTTAGATTATCCAAAAGATGTTCGTCAGACTATCTGATGGAAGATGACTCTAATCTTGCTTTTGGTTTGAAATTATTCTTCAATCACATTTTCGCGCTAGATCAAAAGTTTCCGAGATCTAATACAGATCAAGAAGTACATGATGTTGATAAAGAAGATCATAGTGGAAGTGAATGATCAAGGAGAGCCTTCGGCCCTCCTCCTCTGAGTCTCGCGCCAATGACAGGGTCCTCAGGTAGGAGTAATGGGAGGAGAGTCTTGTCTTCCTCCTTCTCCTTGGATGACCTGAAGGCGGATAAAAAAAATCTAGCACTCCAGATATGGCAAATGCGTGTTGAGACTTCAGATCAACGGTCAATAAAGGCGTATGACCAAAGAGTCTGCCAGTAGATGGTGTAAGGTTCCACGCGAAAGTGTCTAAGCGCGAGTGTTCACGGAATTTATCCTCGCGAACATCCTTACATCCGCTTTGAGGTTGCCTTTAATAAAAGTATAGCTTCTCAGGTTACGCTTCGTCGCAACTAGTGGGCTTGGAGATTCAGGTAGGCATGGCGAGGTGCGTTGACACGGTATTGCTTGAGGTAGAGACACTTTTATCATCAGTGACTCTACGTAGATGTGCTTAAATTAGGCCATTCCGGACTGTTGGATAATGTAGACACTTCAAAAACTAGCTCCAACCTAAACTTACCAACTCTTTCCACAACCCTGCATATAAATCAAAGTCTCGAATTAGAGGTATATCACAAACTGGAGATTTCATCAGTGAATAGTTCACCAGTTTTTTTACCGTCCTTCAAATGGCCAGAGACAACAGAAGGACAATTTCCAGCAACCCATAATAGATCTCCGAGGTTAAAGCTCAATTACGACGCAAGACATTACTTCATATTGTCGCAACTCACCAGGGTCAAGGAAAGTCCACCTACTTTCAATTATAAATTCAGTCGAGTCGGTAGCACGTAATAGGGATCCACTCGCAAACAGAAATACTCACTCACTCAAACATTCAATGTCAACATATCAGCTATTATAACTCTCCCCACAGAACAAGCACTCTTGTACGGTTGAACAAACTCTGTTAGTTTGAGCATCCACAAGATGATTTCTTTGGTTCCGATTTCTTTGGTTCCGACTTCTTCGAGATACCACATTCGCACGCATCACCGCAAGCAGCCACACTGGCACATTTACACTCGCCCTCGCACTGACAGGACTGCTCACATTGGCAAACCTGTTTCTTGTTGCAGGTGCATTCCCCAACACATTGGCATACATCTCCACATTCACAAACTTGTTTCTTGTCGCATGTGCACTCTCCCTCGCATTTGCAAGAAGTTTCACATTGACAAACCCTTTCGCACTTGCATTCTCCTGCACATTGACAAGATTTTTCACACTTGCAAATCAGCAATTTCTCACAAACACAGTCTCCAATACATTTGCACACACTTCCACATTCGCACCCTACCTTCTTTTCACACTGGCAAATCCCTTCACACTGACAAGAGTTTTCGCATTTGCAAGTTTCCCTCTTGTCGCAATGGCACTCTCCCTCGCATCTACAGACGTTTCCGCATTCACAAACAACCTTCTTTGCACATTTACACTCTCCCACGCACTTACAGGAGTTTTCGCAGTTGCAAGCCAAGTCAGCAGCGTTGAATTTACAACTCATTTCTACTGCGGCTGCACCCCAGTCTTCTCCGTGGTTGTGCATTTTACCGGGAATCAAACCGGCTCTGGCTTGAGCTTGTTCCTCGGTAAGACAAGTCAGAACTCCGTAAATGACGGGGATCTGCAGCTTGTTCTGCAAGTTCATCAAACACTGAGTTACAGAGTCACAGATATACTCAAAGTGCATTGTTGAGCCCTTGATAAGAACGCCGATGGAAATAACAGCATCCAGCGGTTCGCCCTTTGCCTTTTGGTAGCTTACAAACTTTTCAGTGCCAAAGGGTAGTTCAAAAGAGCCTGGAACAGACTCAACGATGATGTTTGATTCCTTTACGCCAAAACTCTGGATCCGCTTCACAGCGCCTTCCACGAGAGCATCTATAACAGAGGCATTCCAGCGAGCATGCACAATTCCAATACGCAGCTTTGATCCGTCGTATTGCTGATCAATTGATCCTAATCCTTTAATTGCCATCAGATGTTTTCACATCCACACACCTTGGGAGGTTTTTTTTCCTAAGAAGTTGGCGGTAGGGGAAAAGTTGATTTCCAGAAATTTTGTCTGAGGCCATTGAGGAGGGGCATTTTACAAAAGATGGCAGTTTGTTACGTGGACTCGAGTTGGATGTTTTTTGCAGCGTTCCTTAGGTTCTGGAGCAGACAATGGAAGCCTTGGGGCAGTTTGTAGGAAATGGCGAATATCTTTTTCTCATAAGCATTTCAATGGTACAATGCTTGTGGCTGTATGAGACTATTTATACAACTTTGAAAAAGTACCCTGTAGTTTATCATCAGTACACCCACTGCCCAGATGCAATTCTCCTTCTTTGTCACTTTTTCTTAGAATTCCTTGACTTAACCTTAGGTTCAGTTATGTATACTGTGCAAGCAGATTAGACATACCTAAGGGCCATTCTTCAAGAAATATGAAGTGAATTGAAGCTAGCAGTTACTACTCGCAATAAAAGGAATGGGCTTTAAGGGAATCATGAAGGTTAGAGGCTTCATCGTGTAAGCTCACACAGTATGGTTTGACACTGTCGCTGTACAGCTGTCAAATTGAAGTGCTAACTATTGATCCTTTAACAACAACGTTAAAGCGGAGAAAAAGGATCCAAGACCACTTCAAGGATAGTGAGTCTGAGAACACTCAATACCTCCCTTCATACTGCATCAGTATAAGCAAGGGCACTCTTTGTCAAAACCTCCTGTGGGTGGATTTTCACTCCAAAGCTAGTGATTCACTGATTGTTCAGTGACAACTTTTGGACTGCTACTGTCTATTGACAAGCACTTTTGGACTGGAGCAGTATACCGCATTGCAATACGAGGTGTAGGGGGACTGGCTGGACGACGGTAGGTAGAAAATGGCGAGGCACATTGACACAGATCCATGGCATGATGTTCCTTATATATAAGCACTTTTCAATCTGTAGAACCCTCGCTTTCCCAATCGGTCATCATCCAATCACAGACTGACTCAGACCAAGCAACTCAGCCATCAAGCTACATCAAACCAAGATGTTATCATATACTTGAATTGAATTTCGCACAAAACAAATAACCAGAGAGCAGCTCAGCTTGTCTCGTCAGACCATGAATTTCTAGGCGGAGATCAGATTGACCCATATTTTGTCTCTCCTTGGACTGTTCCAGATTGACCTTTTGTCTCTACTTGGAACAGTTGTGAATAATCATCGATAATCAATAAGATTGCCAGGTTTACGGTCCCTCTCTCATGGTTGATTCAAGGAAAAGATATTCACCAGTCAGAGAAGATCCTTGCACCAAACTCACTTCCACTACTGCAAACGACACTCAAATTCAATATAATACAATATGCAAAATCCTAATAATACACAACCTCTCATGGTCTCAGCCTTCCATTTCTCACTTCGCCCCTTCTGGAAACATAGGTAGAATGCCGTAAGATTCTCTTTCTCTCTTTGTGGTTTTTCCTTTCATTTGGCTCGAAATCTTTGGCATCGATTAACGAAATGTCTGTGTCTGCATCCAGATTCTTCACCTCCACCACTTCCAAATCAGGCTCGTTCACGTTCTCGTCATCGTACTCGCTCAAAGTTTCCGGTGAGGATACTAGTTCCTGTTTAGGCTTTTGTTTTAAAGTCTCTTTTGGGGTTTCTTTTGGATTTCGTCTAGAGCTCTGCTTTGCACGTTTTGAGTACTTTTTCACGCCCGGCTTTCGATCCGGCTTTTGATCCGGCTCCCAATTCTCAGATTCTGATGGAGGAGAAGAGGGAGGGAGAATTTTAGCGGGGGTTTCAGTAGATTTTCTCAACTTTCTTTCTGTTCGCTTTACTGGCTCAGTCTTTACCGATCGCGTGCGTTTCCGCGGTCTAGTTCCCTCCTCTTCCTCCTGCGAAGGAGTAACTTCATCGTCTCGTTCATCCGCATCGTAAACTTGATGCTCCTCCGCACTTTCGTCTTCTGAACCAATACTGATCACATCATTTACGTCATTCTCGGCCGCAGAAAGCTCCACTTCGCTTTCCGGACTACTTTCCTCGCCGCTTTCCGCTCTTTGCGACAAAGTGGTTTGCGCTACAAGAGCTAGAACGTTTTGCTTATCTATCGAGATCTCCTCCTCCGATTCGGAATTAGAAGAATCGTTCTTCGTGAATAAAGAAAGCTTTGAAGGGGTCAACCCGGAAAGTGGAGGTCTCCCATCCACACCCCATTTGTCTACAGCAGCAGCAAATGACTCAGAATCTGAAGAGGATAAGGAGGAAGACGGCATTTTATCTGTTTGAGTATTTCCATTAGCATTCCCACGAGTTCGTTTCTTGAAAAAAGTAGCTCTTCTTCCTGCAGGAATAAAAGGTTCCTGTACTTGTTCCTCAGGAGACTGTGTATCTCCGCTCAAAGAATTGTCCTTCCCATCACCCTCTACGGCATTCTCGTCGCGCTTGTGGAATATTGAAAACGCCGAAACCACCATCCAGTGTTTTGTTTGTTGTTGCAGAGGGGTATATATATATATATATTGATGCAGGATGAGTTTCCATCAGTACACCTCTGTTAATGTCATGAGAGAGTAATCCTGAAGCGAAGCGAAGAAAAGACGTGTTGTTTACAATTGGAGAGTTTTCCCCTAAGCTAGTCTCCTTTTTGCAGGTGCCAAGTGTTTTTTGCGTCTCCTGCAAGTTCTAGATTGTTCTGTCAACTACTGATCTATTCAACTACTGATCTATTGAGCTCTTAAGGTTTTAGTTGTCTTAAGGCCCATCAAAGTTTCTTGTGTGAAGTATCAAACGTCTCCTCTCTTCAAGACTTTGCCTTCAGCTTCGGAAGACAGATACTGTCTGTATTTTGAAAAGCTAACTGTCAGCAATATGAGAATGCAAATGTTTCACCACAGAGTTAGACTCTGGAGTCTTCTCTCAAGCAAGTCCTCAGCACAATAGAATTGGCAATACCGCACAACTCAATAAGATCCTGGTGAGTCTGTATGCTGCCAGGTGGAATGTGGCCACTGCTGCAATACTTTGGTGAAACATTGTTCAGAAGGTGATCAACGTTCGACTGCCAAAAAGAGTGGAGTAGTCATTTTCCCAGTTCTTAATAGCCGACCAGAGTATAATTGAAAGTCAAAATATCATCTCATCAAATGATGCTTGAGCTGATTTTACGCCAAGAGCCCGTCTCAGTAGTAGAAGGGGAGACCATAGGCGAAATTCAGGTGTTGCAAGGTTTACTACATGATGTAGTCTTCGATCGAAGGCTCAAACAAACTGGCAGTCCTATGTCAATGAATATCATTACATGTGACTTGCATGGAGAGTGAGATCTAATCCAAATGCCAAGTACATGCATATTGTCTCATGCACTCGATCAACAAATTCCATTGATATTTGTTATGTGAGAGTATCGAATAACGTCCTTTAGGCCGCAAAAGTTCTTTTGATCCACAATGCGGTTCAATCAGTTTCTCCAACTTTCTCGCAGAGTGCGTATATGAGTTTCAAGGATCACAGAAAAACCAGATAGTGCTCGAATGAGATTTGATATTCATCGCACGATGACCTGTGGGAATACACCATACTCACTCCAGTCAGGTGTTTCAGTCCTAAACGGCTCGTTCCCTCTCATGCTCTTTAGTCCTCTACAAGATCAAATCAATCAAGTCCAAGAGCAGTCATCAAACATACCCGAATCTTCCGAAAAGAGTCGTTATGTGCATGCATGGAGTTTCTGAACGCCTCTATGCGGATCTCAGGAGGAGATAGCTTTTTAGTCAAGAACAACCTTCTCACAAAGTGGCTGCGGAGCTGTTGCAGCCGTTGGATGTGATTCCTTGTGATCCATCTTATGGTGTCGTTCTTGAAGTACTCAAGAAGCTTCTCTCTTGACCAGTCGGCACGCTCGTGCACAACTTCCTCAGTGCCACCAAAGTTGATGGTCAGACTCATAATGACTGCCTCATGTGGGAATACTCCTCACCGAAAACCACCAACAAACCATAACACGTAATCTAGTACTCTACGTCACTTCGTCACATCATCATTTTCCAAAATGTCTCAGCTCCAAAAACCTCAAACCTGGATACACAGCTCCAGCAAACCCTATGGAGAGCCACATACCGAGATCACCACCGTGCAGGCCAAAGAAAGCTGCTATGGGTCCGATGTAATAGGCTTGTGCCATTCCGAGAACCGCTCCAGCCACTCCGCACATAAATGCAAAAGTTGAGGCAAACCCGTTGGTCAAGCTTGAGAAATCGTTCCAGATGTCGAAATCATACTTTGGCACGCCATCTGTTGGGTGTATCTCATACTTGTAGTACTTGAAGAGGGATGTAGATCTGAAAATGACATTCTCCTCAAAGAGAAGGGTGAAATAGATTGCAATCCAGTATCCCAGCATGGGTAGAAAGTTACCCAGAACTGTCCCCAGCTCGTTTCTCCCCGCTAGAGAACACACAAGGTAAACCACGGTAACTATAATGTTCATCACCCACCGCGGAATGACATGGATGTAGCCTCCGATCAGCTGAAGTCCAAAAGCTGCAGAGTAACTGTTGATGATGTTGTTGGAGACGAGCGAGAGAAACAGCACCACCATTATGAACTTTCCTTCGCCTTTCCATGGAGCAAATACCTGTGTGAGAAGTCCACCAATCCCGTTGGCCAAGTAAGCTTCATTCCAGGGCTCATAAGTCAGGGCTGCTGAAGCAATGAGTAATCCTGCTATTGCCACAAAGATGGTTGGCAGAAACGTTCCGAAAAACGTGAGCGTAAAGATCTTTTTCTGGGATACGGACTTGGGGAAGAGGATGTAGTAGTCGCTAGCGATCCCACCCCATGTGGATGTGATGGAGAAGCACAGGGTGAAATAACTGAGAATGCCTCCCCTTCTGTCGAGCGGGTCTAACGACATCCCTTCCGGCAGATCTTGTGAGATGCCTGTGGTTTGAGGTGAAGCCACTCCGTAGAGAAGACACATTCCTATTAGTACTGGAATACTCAAAAGGCCCTCTACCCTGAGAAGATGGGTAATTCCAAAGATTGAAATAAAGATGGAAACAAGAGAGATGATTACAATCCCGATCTCCAAGGGGATCTTGTCATCGGAGATAGCTCTTAAAATTTGACCTCCCAAAATACAGTTTGTGACCGACCACCCCAGGAGACCGATGATGGCTACAAATGCCACAATCTTTACAGACCAACGGCCAAATATAAACCGGGCAGAACACATTTGTCTCAGCCCACCACGAGGCCCCATAGTGGCACAATACGAGGCAAGGGCACATCCTAAAGCGGTGGCTATAATACCATATATAAGACAGTCTCTCAACGAGAGTTCGAATAGTAAAGGACCTAGAAAGTAACCCGTCATAGAGGTTAAACCACCGCATCCACTGAGCCAAAGACCAACAACCGAGAGTATTGGTTTCAGCTCGGTAGGAGATCTCTCGTTATCGTCTATTCTTTCTATTCCACGAATTTCACCACCAAACGAATCGATGAACTGGGAAACCCTGTTCAGTCCCCGCACAATTGGGTTAGTGTTTGATTTTTGCGAGACACTGTCTTTTTCAAATTCTTGAAACTCGTTTGATTTTTTCATGTGCTACAGCCTCATGGTGCGATAATCCGCTATTTATCCGGTGCAAGAATCACCCCTGTCAAACCCGATCGTCTTCAGGTTTGGCGAGTTGAGTGAGAAAAAAAAAAAGAATTGCGGGAAAAAAGAAAAGTGGGTGGTGGGTGGGTGAAAAAAGTAGTAAAATCTCAAATTGTGAGGACTGGTTATAAAAATGTAGTATTGGTAGAAAATGTTTCAGTCCTTTTCTGACTGCGTAGATGTTCGAATGTGGATCGGTGACTCAATGATCGGAAGGGAAGATTCTGAAGGTCATATCTTTGAGATTGAAGAGTGAGTATGCCTTTTAAGTACCGCTCCATTACTGAGCTCCATTACTGAGCTCCATTGATGAGCTCTGCCACTGAAGATCTATAACCTCCGGTCTGGCCCAACCCACCGAGCTACTTCTCTAGCTGTTTCGCAGTGGAGTCAATTATATAGCTCAAGGAATCGGGTCAGAGTCCGTGCTAAGAATCCGGACAACAGTGCAAGCATTGGATGAGCTTTTACGGATATAGACCTCAAAAACAGTCAACTGCTGAAAGTGCAGCAGTCATATTGGACCAAGGCGTCATATGCTGAGGAAAACTCCACGAAGTTTCGTACTTATCTTCCCTCTTTGACAACTGTTTAAAGAGCAGCAGCTAGACTTCTTCATGGCATGAGAGCCCTTGGTCAAGAGCTGGCTCAAGTTTAAAACTTGATCCTCGGAATAACTCTGCTTCAGATATTCATACAGTAATAAGGAGCTCATCTTTGCACTGTTGGATCTCTTGATCACAGTGAACACTAAGCCTCTTTGGTGAGAGGCTGCTTTACGGAGGGCAGTGGAGAAAAGTGGAAAGCCACCCCTGTCGTGTTGGAGTGGCTTTGTACTGCCCACACACTAGAAAAAAAGACGAGCTTTTCAGTTTCAAACTTCTCTTCTCGCAAAGTGGAAAAACATTACTTAATCCATTCGAGCCAGATTCTTCCCCTGTGGTACTCAATCAAGGGGGTCAATTCTTGCGGTTTGAGCATCATTCCCCACACAAACGCATCATCCAAAGCTTTCCACGCCGCTCAGAGAAATAGGGAAAACAGAATCAATTTATCAGCCTCCTCTTCATCCGATTAGGATTCCAAGATATCTTTAGTGTCAACTTGATGACTTGCTAGATTGCAGAATCGCAAAAAGTCAGGGATTGCGCTCAACCGACTGGATTCTCCGAAAGCATCATACAGGAGTTTTATATAGAGACAAAAAGATGGTTCGCCTATGCAGATCTCCCCCCACCATTTTGAAGTGCTTTGGTTACATCTCTTCATCCTACATGTATAAGCTTTATGTGCTGTGGTATTCGTGCAGTTTTCAACGGTCGTGTTGTTGGCTCTGAATGGAGACGGCCCTTTCAAAGCAAAGGAGAGTTATAGTATTGGCCTGTTTATGCTCTGGGAATCTCCCGCGCCTAAAAGGGTTAGGTGAGAAAGAGCGATATGTAGGGATGTTCAAGCTATGGCCTTTCGTACACTCGCGGTTACCCTACCTTCGGTAGGCTATATATAGGGCACTTCCCACTCAATGCACTTCATCTAGGCTTATGCCTAGGTCACCTGAACTGATATTGTAGGTCCAGTATATGACATGGCCCATACAATGTCCTTATAATTTTAAAAATGCATTCTATGAAGACTAAGAGACAGATCACTGAGGTTTATGTGATTGGGAAGAGGGGCACGCACCTTTCTGATTAAACCCCAACATAACATTT
>JAKTTA010000200.1:0-12187 GCA_030580415.1 Citeromyces nyonsensis
ACTGGAAGCTGGTCCGCAAGCGAGGGCGCATCGTGAAGCGGAGGAGAAGGGAGAAATTTTGTGTTCTGTTTCACCCAACATCAAAAACAGAGCTCTCTTCAGCGATTTCGTACTAAGTCAAGTAAAAGCGGTTTCGTTTCTGGCCTATATATTTATCAGAAGATACGCCAACGAGTCTCTGGAGCCGTATGCCCAGGCGCTACCGAAACTAGTAATCCGGCTGTTGCAAGACTGTCCCAGTGAGCTTTCATCTGCGAGAAGGGAACTGCTGCACGCCATGCGGCACATTCTCTCTACCGAGTTTCGCAAGCTCTTTGTGCCGTACATCAACTTTATGTTTATCGACAAGGTGATCATCGGGGAGGGACTCACGTGCAAAGAGGCTCTGCGTCCCTTGGCGTACTCTACGATTGCAGACTTTGTCCACAATGTGAGAACGGAGCTTTCTGTAGAACAGATATATCAGACGGTGGAGATCTACTGTCAGACTCTCAAGGATGAGACACTGGTGCCCACAGTGCAGATCATGAGTGCCAAATTACTGCTGAACTTGGTGGATGTGATTGCCAAGATGGACAACAAGCAGCAGGCCCGCCAGCTGTTCATGCTGGTGATTGACGCTTACTGCGAAAGGTTTCGCATGCTCAACAGCCAGTACCACCACATCATGCGCGAGCACAAAAAATTTGAAAAGTGCAATACCGCGGTGGTTGTAGTGGGTGCTCATAACAGTAGATTACCAGAAGATGGGCCGGAAGGAGAATCACAGGAAAGTGCGGGGGAAAAAAATGCCGAGGAAAATGGGAGGAAAGATGTCAAGGAGGGAGAGGAGGTCAAGGAGGAGGAAAATGCACCAGAAACAGATTTCTACTCCCTTCAAAACGGCCTCCCCATCCACTCTGCTCCACGTCCCAATACAGACCCTTTAAAAGATGCACGCTATCTTTTCCGCACGCTGATGACGTTCCTCAAATCCATCATGAGCGGCCTCAAGCAGTGCAACCCGACGGCTCCTGCTAATTCCACGAGCTGGAATAACGTGGCGCGGGTTTTCTCCTACGAAGAGGTGTGGATCTTCAGAAACTTGTACAGGTCCGGGATCGACGGACTGCGATTTTTCCAGTCTGCGAAACCTGCTGCTCCGATCAAACAGACTTTTGACGTTTCCGGGCCCAACTTGCCCATCACCTCTTCCAAAGAGCAGAAAGACCTGATTGAAATCTTCTGCTCCATGTTTGTCAACATCGATCCTGCCACTTTCAACGAGGTTGCTCAGCTCGAGATGGACTACTTGTACGAGAACATGCTGGAGGATGCTGCCCTTTTGCACGTTCCTCAGTTCTTCCTTGCCGGTGAGCTGACGTCGTCCAACTTCTGTGGGCTTCTCCTCAGCTTTCTCAAGACAAAATTGCCCACACTCGGAGAAGTGGACTATATCAAGTCCAACATCCTCATGCGACTGTTCAAGTTTTGCTTCATGTGCGTAAATCTATTCCCAACCGCCAATGAAAGCGTCTTACTCCCGCACTTGAACGACTTGATTTTGGACTCGTTGAAACTCATTACAACCACAAAGGAACCGCTCGCCTATCTTTACCTAATCAGGACGCTATTTCGGAGTATCGGGGGAGGCCGTTTTGAGAATTTGTACAAGGAGATCATGCCGTTGTTGCAGGTTTTACTGGAATCTCTGAACAGACTGATCCAGGACGCCAGACGTCCTCACGAGCGAGATATATACGTCGAGCTGTGCCTGACAGTTCCAGTGCGGCTGAGTGTGTTGGTGCCCCACTTGAATTGCCTGATGAGACCGTTGGTCTATGCTCTGAACGGGTCGTCCGATCTGGTCACCCAGGGACTGCGCACTCTGGAGCTGTGCGTGGATAACCTTACCGCAGAGTACTTTGACCCCATTCTAGAGCCGGTGGTTGAGGAGGTGATGGAGGCTCTCTGGAAGCACCTGAAACCACTCCCGTACTACCATCAGCACTCGCACACCACGTTCCGCATCTTGGGGAAACTGGGCGGTAGAAACAGACGGTTTTTCCGGCCCTGCCACGACTTGCAAGCGACACAGAGACTTGTGGGATCTTTCTCCATACACGGACTGAAAGATCCGGTCGATCTAGATATGATGCCCGGAATTGAGGCGGCTCTTTTGCTCATTGCAGACTCGCGTGTCAAGTCGCACTACCGCGTGAGCGCTTTCAACTACTTGGAGAGTGTGATGAGAATCGTGGTGGCAAAGGATGGTGTACCTGAGCCCACCGAGAAGATCTTGGATGCCATTTTTTTCGCCACATCCATGGAGGAAGTGTCATCTGGAGCGTACGAGATCCTCGAGCAGGTTTGCGAAGAGGAAAAACTGGCGTCGGTTGTTTTAAACTGCGTGCTCAACTCGCTCAGTCACTATATCTCTGCTGTGCGCAAATCTGGGATTTCTGCGATGAAGCTTCTCTCGAAAGAGTCAACCTCTGCTCTCCGCGAGATGCTCCTGCATGCGTGCTACAAGCCGTCTTATCACGACAAGCTGGGCGGGATCATTGGGCTGGAAACTCTGGTTCCGGAGTGCCCCATCGAGGATCTCTCTCCGATGCAGCTGGAGCTCATCAGCGCCATCTTCTTCGTTCTCAAGGATACCCCTCTGGAGGTTCCCTCGGCAGTATGCAGGAAGGCTAAAAAACTTGCTTTGGAAATTCTCACGAGATGCAACAGCGAGCTCTCGCAGCAGCAGGTGTTTGAAAGACCCTTCCAGAATGTGGTGGGGGCTCTGGTGGGCGACCTCAGTAATCCACATTTGCCTGCACGTGAGACGGCTCAGGAATGTTTGAAAACCATCAGTGCGGTGACTTCTGTACCTGAGAGCACTTTGATTTCTCCTTGCAAGGGGATACTGCTTGCGCCGATTTTTGGTAAACCGCTGAGGGCGTTGCCGTTTCCGATGCAAACGGGGAACATCGATGCCATTACCTACTGTCTCGGGCTGGAGGATACATTCTTGGAGTTCAACGAAGAACTCAACAGACTGCTGCTGGAGGTGGTGGCCCTGCTGGGCTCGGAAGACGAGGCTCTTACTTCGGCCCACAAAGTGTCAGAGTACCGTACTTCTGAGCACTTGATCACGTTCAGAGTGGCTTGCATCCATCTCCTGACTCTTGCCTTGGGGAGGAACGAGTTTGCGTCTTCTCAACAGGGGAACACAAGAATCCGGGTATTGGCTGTGTTCTTCTCCACCCTATGCTCCAAGTCCCGTCGTGTAATGGACGCGGCTCACCAGGGTCTCAAGGCTGTGCTTTCGCAGAACGTCAAGCTTCCAAAGGAGCTGTTGCAGAACGGGTTGCGCCCAATGCTGATGAACTTGTCGGACCACAAGAAACTCACCGTTTCCGGATTGGAGGCACTGTCGAGGCTGCTGGAACTTTTGATCTCCTACTTCAAAGTGGAGATTGGCAGAAAGCTGCTGGACCATCTGATGGCGTGGGCGCAGCCGCAGACCCTTGCGCAGATTGCTCCTCTGGAGTTGGAGTCTAGCCACACCGTCAAGATTATTGTGGCCATTCTCAACATCTTCCATCTGCTCCCGGCAAAGGCCTACACCTTTCTCGACGAGCTTATGAGGACGCTGGTGTACTTGGAAGACAGACTCCAAAGACGTCACGGGTCTCCGTTCAGAGAGCCACTGGCAAAATTTTTCAATCGGTTCCCCGAGGAAGCTGTCACGCATTTCATCACCACCCCTCCGTCTATTCCACTGGCATACTTTGTTGGTCTGCCAGAGTGCGACAACCTGCGCAGAGTGGTGAAAGAGCGGATGCGCCAGTTTCAGCCGCTCGGGTTTCCTGCTATTGTCGATATTGCGCACGCAATCTCTACGGTGGAGCCCGACTGGCTGGACCGAGACATTCTGAACGAGCTGTGGGGTGTGGCCAGAAGCCTCAAACAGGATGAGAAATCCCACTTTTTCTCCAACAAGCGTGGGCTCAAGGTTCTGGAAGCGATGAGAATCAACTTTGCCAAAACCCAGGCGGTGGCGGAGCAGGTCTCGCTTGTTTTAGAAATGTCGCAAGACGTTGTTTCGACAGGCGGGCAGAAACAAGTTGCGCTGTTTTTCTACGATGCTGTTGTGACGGCTTCTGTAGAAAGGAAGCAGGAGGTTTTAAAACTCTTGATCGAAGACGACAAATTCCAGTCGTGCAACACAGAGTTTCTCTTCAAGTTTCTGGTGAACCCGTCGATGCTGTACGAGGCGCTCAAGGGCCAGGTGGACCTGCTGATGAGTGCCGATCTGGTTGAATGCATTCACAGTAGACTGTGGGAGACGCAGTCTTTGGAGCTCTTGCAAACCACATCGATCTTGCTAAAGTACGGCCCGCAAACGATTGTGGATCTGCGCAAAGAGGTTATCAAGTTTGCGTGGGCTCTGATCAAGAGCGAGGACGGTGTGACGAAGCAGAGTGCGTATGTGACGATTGCGTACTTCATCCAGCAGTACGAGACGCCTGCCACGATCGTGGAGCAAGTTTTTGTGGCTCTTTTGCGCTCGCACCAGAACGAGAGCAGGTATCTTGTTCGACAGGCTCTTGATCTGATGGCTGGAGTGCTTACCGAGAGGATGGGAGGCTTGGGATGGATAAAGTGGGTGAGAAGGGTGTTGAGTGAGAGCGGTTTCAACGTTCAGCATGTTTTGCACGTGCACCAGTTTATAGCTCATCACTCGGACTTGTTCTACCCGGTTCGGGACCACTTTGTTCCAAACATGATTGCCGCTATGGGCAAGATAACGGTGATGCCCAACCCGGGAGAGAGTCAGACGCTGGCTGTTGAGTTGGCGGAGGGAATACTCAAGTGGTCTTCCTCCCCGCCTTTGTTTTCCTCAACAGAGGAAAGGAAAGATGAAGCGGTGGAACATGTACCGGGGGAACATGTACCGGGGGAGGTAGAAGACAGTCAGAGCATGGACAATCACACAAACAAGAGGGTGAAATTAGAAAAGCACATCAAAGAGAGTTCTGAAAACGTCTCCCCCTCTGGCGAGGAGAAGACGGAAGAGAGTTCTGAAAACGACTACGAAATCCCGCTCCCCCAGAAAGAAGCGTGCATTACATACCTCATCCGCTACGTTTGTATGTCGCCGCAGAAAACCAACGAGAGTGACCTCTGTCGCCGAGCCCTTGCCGTTTTGTACGGACTTCTCGGTCCTGGCGGATGGTCCGACATTGTCCCCGCTCGTCTATCCTTCTTCGAGCGGTTCCTCGTTCCCAACGAATACCTCGGCTACTGCCTCAACGCGCTGGAAGTGCTTGGCGTATCTCTCGAGTGGAAGTCTTCTGCGTGGATTCTGGAAAACCTCTCCCACCTTCAAAGGCTCTTGGAGAAATGCATCAAGTCAGACAACCACGACGTGCAGGAGAGCTTACAGAGAGTGCTGCGGATCCTGCTGTGGGCCATCTCCCAACAGGAGGAAGAGTCCTCGTCTTTCATCTCACTGGTAGTCTCCACCATTGGCGAGCATCTGGGCAACATGCCCTCAGTGGCTGCCGGCGTAACGCTTTGCTGGACGCTGTCCCACTACAAGCCGGCGGAGCTCAACTCGCTGATATCTCCGGTGATGCGCACGTTCTCCAAGCTGTGCCGGGACCACATTGCCATCGGCACCGACTCGTCCAACGAAATGGAAACCAGACTCACATCGCAGCTTCTTGTCAAGATTCTCACGCTGTGTGCCAAAAGGATCGGCACGCTTGGAGACCAGCGCCGTGTTTTCCTCGCTCTCCTGGCTCAGCTCATTGACAAATCCACAGACACCGTTCTGCTAAAGAGGATCCTGTCGACGGTCAGGGAGTGGGTGTTTGGGAACTCGTCCTTCCCGACTGCCAAGGAGAAGGCTGGGCTGCTGGTCAAGATGCTGAGTCTGGAATCAAGAGGAGACTTCCAGCTGGTCAAGGACTACTACCGCATCATTGTGGACGTGTTTAAGGACCCGCAGTTCTCCCACACAGAACTCACCATGCGTCTGGAACAGCCCTTCCTTGTGGGTACCCGTCTGTCCGATGTGGAAATCCGCCAGGAGCTTATGGACCTCTTGGACGGCTCCATCGAGAGAGACATCGGGTCCAGACTCAACTACGTGCTCCGCGAGCAGAACTGGGAGTACCTGGCCGAGTACCCGTGGCTCAACCAGGCGCTGCAGCTGCTGTACGGAAGTTTCGACAAAAAATGGAAAGTGTGCGGCTCAACCGTGCAGGCACAGGAAATCCTGTCGCCGCTCGTGGACCTCTCGTACCAAAGCGCAGAAACAATCCATAAAGCATGGCTGGCGCTTTTCCCAACGGCGGTAAAGGGCATGTCGTCAGAATCGTCTCACCAGCTCACCCGCACACTGGTATCTCTGTTGTCACGTGACCACATAAGGCAGCAGGATGGACGTCCTAATGTGGTCAAGTCGCTTTTAGGCGGTGCTTCAGAGTGCCAAATCGATCTGCCGCCGCATCTGGTCAAGTATCTTGGGCTGAGCTACGACGGGTGGTATGAGTCGCTGGAGCTTCTAGAACAGATGAACCAGTCCAACGTGAAGGTGGCAGACACCGTGCAGGATGCGCTTCTGGAAATGTACGTCCAGCTGGGAGAGGAGGATATGTTTTACGGAACGTGGAGACGCAGAAGCAAGTACCTGGAGACAAACGCGGCTCTGTCGTACGAGCAGATCGGGATGTGGGACAAGGCGCAGAAGCTTTACGAGGCTGCGCAGGTGAAGGCAAGGGCTGGAGCCGTTCCCTTTAGCGAGAGTGAGTACGCACTGTGGGAGGACCACTGGGTTTTCTGTTCTGAAAAGCTGCAGCAGTGGGACATCTTGACAGAGCTTGCCAAGCACGAGGGTTTTACCGATCTCCTCTTGGAATGCGGCTGGCGAGTGGCTGACTGGACCGCAGACAGAGACCCGCTTGAAAGAAGCCTGCAGGCTGTGCTTGAAGTACCCACTCCACGCAGACAGGTTTTTGAAACCTTTCTCCATCTTCAAGGGTTTTCCCAGCAGAAGGACTCTTTGGAGACTGTGAGTAAGCTGGTGGATGAGGGAATCCAGCTGTCACTGCGCAAGTGGTTCTCGCTGCCTCGAAGACCGTCTCCTGCCCACGTGAACCTGCTGCATGCGTTTCAACAGTATCTTGAGCTCATGGAGGCGAGCCAGGTTTACAGCAGTCTGGCCACCACCACGGCGCAGAACCTGGAGGGTAAATCACAGGAGCTTAAGAGAGTGCTCCAGGCGTGGCGAGAGAGACTGCCAAACGTGTGGGACGACATCAACATCTGGGGCGACCTGGTCACCTGGAGACAGCATGCTTTCCACGTGATCAACAACAAGTACACTCCTTTCATCAACGGAGCCAGCTCCACGAGTTCTAACAACTCCAGCTCGTCGTCGCATGCGTACCGCGGGTACCACGAGACCGCGTGGGTGATCAACCGGTTTGCACATGTGGCACGGAAGCACGGCATGCCGGAGGTTTGTGTTTCGCAGCTCACGCGGATCTACCAGCTTCCCAACATCGAGATCCAGGAGGCTTTCCTGAAGCTGCGGGAGCAGGCCAAGTGCCACTACGACTCGCCACAGGAGCTGAGTACCGGGCTGGACGTTATCAGCAACACCAACCTGGTTTACTTTGCCACGCAGCAAAAGGCGGAGTTCTTCACGCTCAAGGGCATGTTTCTGGCAAAGCTCGATGCGCACGACGAGGCCAACCAGGCCTTTGCCACGGCGGTGCAGATTGACCTAAACCTGCCAAAGGCGTGGGCTGAGTGGGGGGTTTTCAACGACAAGCGGTTCCAGCAGCTCGGCACTATTTCCTACGCCAACAACGCCATCTCGTGCTATCTGCAGGCGGCTGGCCTGTACAAAAACGGCAAGACGCGGAAACTGCTGGGGAGAATTCTGTTTCTGCTGAGTCTCGATGACGCAGAGGGAACTCTGAGTCGTGCTTTTGAAAGCTACAGAGGTGAGATGCCGGTGTGGTACTGGATAACTTTTATTCCGCAGCTTCTTACGTCGTTGTCGCATCGCGAAGCGCATCTGGCTCGCACTGTGCTCATCAGAATCGCCAAATCCTTCCCACAGGCTCTTCACTTGCAGCTACGCACCACGAGGGAGGACCTCAACGTTCTGCAGAAACAGCCCAGCTCGTCGCAGTCGTCTCGTAAGCCGTGGGAGTACGCCGACGAGATCATGGGCATCCTCAAGACGGCGTACCCGCTCCTGGCGCTTTCTGTAGAATCTCTTGTAGACCAGATTGCTCAGCGGTTCAAGTGTTCGCCCGAGGAAGACGCATACCGCCTTGTGGTGGCGTTGTACAACGACGGGGTGCAGTACTTGAACCGGTTGGGGAATCCACGAGCCGATGCAAGACTGCCTGCTGCCACCGAGGCCAATATTGTTCGTTTTGCCGACACGGTTCTTCCTTCGGACATTCGCACCGAGTTTGAAAAAGACGTTATCGCCTCCAAACCCAACCTGGAAACTTACATCTCCAAGCTGAGAAAGTGGAGGGATAACCTGGAGACGAAACTGGACAAGCGTTTTTCCACAAGACTGGCTCTTGAGAAAGTTTCGCCACATCTGGCGCAGTTCCACCACCAGAAGTTTGAAGAGGTGGAAGTGCCCGGACAGTATCTCACAGCGGGCGACGCCAACTCGCACTCCCACTTTGTAAAGATTGCACGCTTCTCCCCGGAACTTCAACCGATAAGAGGAGCCTCGGCTTGTTACAAGCGGCTGACTGTGATTGGCTCAGACGGGTCTGCCATCCCGTTTGCCGTTCAGTTCCCCGCTGCTCGTCACTGTCGTCGGGAGGAGAGGGTTTTCCAGCTGTTGAGGATGCTCAACTCGGCTTTTGACAGGAAAGTGGAGTCTCGCAGAAGGTGCATCTCTTTCAACGTTCCTGTGGCTGTTCCTCTGTCTCCGCATATCCGTATTGTGAAGGAGGATACGTCCTCGCAGAGTTTGCTTTCGCTGTATGAGTCCTTCTGCAAAGAGTCGAAAACCAACGGAGACGAGCCGCTCGCTTACACCGTACAGAAACTGAGGGCTGCTTACGATGCTAGACTTCCTCAGCCAGACTACATAGCCATCAAAGCTGAGATTCTGGCAGCGATCGAGTCTACACTTGTTCCGTCAACGGTTTTGAAGTCCCACTTTGCAAACCACTTTGCCTCCTACGAAGACTTTTGGCTGTTTAGGAAAAACTTTTCTGCTCAGTACGCCTCCTTCCTCTTTGGGTCCTACGTTCTGTGCATTTCAGGAAGACAGCCCGCTAAGATTCACATTTCAAAGGGGTCTGGGGCGGTCACCACCTCAGAAATGCTTCCGGTCAAGGTCCCGGCTGGGAAAACTCATACCAACCCGTTTGAGTCGTCGTCTCTTGATATCTCGGCTCAAAGAGCGGCTCCTATTTTCCACAATACTGACCCGGTGCCTTTCAGACTGACCCCGAATATCCAGAAATTGATTGGGGAGGCCAACCTGGAGGGAATTCTTTCGCCGTATATGATGGTGATGGCTCAGAGCTTGCTGGACTCAACTTTTGACTTGCAGCTGCATCTGAGTTTGTTTGTGAGGGACGAGGTGATGTCGTGGTTTGCCCAGCAACATAGGCCCTTGGGAAATGATACCCAGTTGGCAGAGATTGTCAAGGTTAATGTGGAGTTGGTTGCAGGCAGAGTGGGGCATCTCGCTCCGGCAACGTCTCCTCAGTCGGTGGCTACGGCGAATGTGTTGAATTTGATTTCGCAGGCTGTGAATCCGAGAAATTTGGCGGGGACGGATACTTTGTGGATGGCTTATCTATGATGATGAGCGTGATGACGAGCGTGACGACGAGCGTGAGCGAGGAGTAGCTGTGTGTTTATTACGACGAATCAAAGAGTTGTTTTCGTATTGGAGTCATAACTGCAATAAATTCGTAATCGAGAAGCTTTTGTAGACAACCTTTACGGAGATGTTGGCAGGATCCATCTACAAAATCGGGCTGTAGTTACATTCATGGCTTAGTATCAATTCATTTCGCCTTTAGCTACAAGGCTAATTGCGACAAAGCGTAAACTGAGAAGCTATACTTTTAAAAGATAGGCAAACTCAAAGCGGATGTAAGGATGTCAGTGAGGATAAATTCCTGCATATTTTGGCGTGGAACCTTACACCATCTACAACCTTGTCTAGTTTTCACTAAACGTAATTTTTTTTCTTCTTTGTCTGGATGTGCATTGATCTGCCTGAAACGTATAGAGCCTTCATCATTATTGCGCTGTTTTTTTCAAATCCAATGACATGTAATCAGAAACTTCCATCAACATTTACTTCATCTACTTCTCCCACTACCCTTTCTTTGACTGTGCTTTTTTTTTCTCTTCTTGGTCTGTGTACGGTTGAAATGGTCGCACCGATTCCTTTCAATGACAAATTCGCCTCGGCTACTATCTCTAATCATCAGTTGTGTGGTTCTAGTTTTCCTGCCTCTGCTATAGAGCGTAGGCGTCTCCAGAAGCTTTAGAGTTTGGCAAAGCGTCGTGAGAAAAACATGCAATCAGCTTTACTTTTTAAATCCACTGACGCCCCTGCTTCTTCTGGACAACGTAGGATTTTAAAGAAAAGATTTTGAAACAGCTTCAGATGGACACTTGATGCGCCGTTGAAAAGACACTTGGCTTCTGAGAATCATTCACCTGTTTATCTGCAGCATTCGCCACGCTCACATGATTTGGACGATTCTTCCTCTTCTGCTCACTCACATTCTTCCTCCTCTCCTTCCTCTTGTCTCAGTTCTTCCTCCGATTGCCCTTCGACTTCTCCTCAAGACGACTTCTCTCCTTCAATCATCTGTTTTGCAGGTTTCCTCACAAAAGCCGGGAAGCCTGTTTTGGCATTCTAGCCTTGCAATATTTGCAAGGAGTTCTTTCCTTGTATGGCTGTATATCGCTCCGGGCGCTGTATGATTGGAAGTTCAGAAAAGAGTGAGAATGAAAGTGTTGGCCGACCACGGCCATCTAAGTGAGTATTATACTCTTGTAAAAGATTCAACTTGAACCGAAGAGACTTTAATTGCCCGCTGCTCTCCTTTTATAGGTGTTTCTTTTTTATAATTGTCTGAATGACGAAAGACCACGGTCAACTAACGTCTTTCGCTTTTTTACACTGGCAGACTATTCGGTCATACACCTCCATTGACCGTCGATTTGAAGTCTCAACACGCGTTTAACAACCCTGGAATGCTACATTTTGCTATCCGCCTTCAGGCCATCCAAGGTGAACGGAAGACAAGACCCTCCTTCCAGTACTCTCACATGAAGACCCCTGCCACTGGAGTTAGACTCAGAGGAGGAGGGGAAAAGACATTCCTTAATCCTCCACTTTGACTATATTTATCGTTACCAACCTCATGTAGTTCTTGATCGCTATTAGATCTTGGCAACTTTTGATCTACCACAAAATTTCAAGGTAGTTCAATATCGCGCATGCCATGATTAGTAACATATCTTGAAATCTTGATACTTTCTGGATACCAGGTATTAAAGCGCGTCAGTACGATTGTCATTCTATATATACAAAGGCGCTACGATCCACTATGTCGCATCCAGACATCGATGTCTACCATATTTTTACTTTTCCACAAAGGAGATGTTAGGATGTGCTTCTAGAAATATTAGGAACTCTATTTTTTCTTTCTGTTTTTCCTGTTATGGACGTAATTGTATCGCATTCATTCAAAAAATACACACTGGTTATGGCTTCCGATATTTGATCAACAACTTAGATCAACATCCCACTGTTTCTTTTCACACTTATTTTCATCCAGCGAATACTCAGGTGTAGGCTAGAATATTCTTGGTCTTGATCCGACACTTTGCTCACAATATCAGGTCTTTCTCGGGACTGCATTTCTCGAGATTGCCTGCCTCAGGCACACTTTTTACTAGACTGAACATCATTTCTGCTTGGTCTCATATGCAGATCGAGAAGGCGAAGGTGATCGAGGAAAGATGACACCGCTTATGCCGACTCACCTAAAGTTATTCAAATCCTATAAACAGCCCCTCTAGTGAATAAAGGGAAGACCGTTTGATTCAATCAAATTACTCAATCTTCATATTCATTAGCCACCCTTTGAAATAACAAACCTACAGATACCCACTCAGCCTTCCC
>JAKTTA010000200.1:12207-43496 GCA_030580415.1 Citeromyces nyonsensis
ATTAGTAACATATCTTGAAATCTTGATACTTTCTGGATACCAGGTATTAAAGCGCGTCAGTACGATTGTCATTCTATATATACAAAGGCGCTACGATCCACTATGTCGCATCCAGACATCGATGTCTACCATATTTTTACTTTTCCACAAAGGAGATGTTAGGATGTGCTTCTAGAAATATTAGGAACTCTATTTTTTCTTTCTGTTTTTCCTGTTATGGACGTAATTGTATCGCATTCATTCAAAAGATACACACTGATTATGGCTTCCGATATTTGATCAACAACTTAGATCAACATCCCACTGTTTCTTTTCACACTTATTTTCATCCAGCGGTACCCTACCTTCTGTATATAGGGCCAAAGTCCACTCAATTAGACTTTTTTTCTAAGCTGATGATTAGATCACCAGATATGACAATGTAGGTCTTAGTCCCTAACAGTTTCATTCTTTTCAGAATTTGGTTATACTAAAGTTCTACTGGTCTTTCAGCAATGCATTTCTTTGTTACTCCCTTGAATGATTATTCGACGCCACCGCTTCTGCTTCTGCCATACAACTTAGGAGTCTCCAGAATCTTAAGAGTACAAGAAGAGATGGAGAGAGAACGAATATTCTGCGTCAGCTTCTACATAGACTGAATCATTCTCCTGCAGGATCGTTTCAGTCTTCCAAATCCCGAGTTTTCCTTACATCTCTATTAGGCCCACCAGTCATGTGCTGTAGCTGTGATAACTCAAAGATTTCCTCCGCTTCAAGATGAAAAAGGCTGCTCCAAATAATAACCCGATGCTGAACGTTTCAGAATTGGGATCAATCAACCTTCTCATTCGTGGTTATAATTACCTCACCAACATTCAATGGTGCTTGAACCCCCCTAGTTTCAAATAACATAATAATATGCTGGTTGTGAGAATCTCGATACACCTTCGAGTCTGCTCTAGTTGGAATGCAGCTTTCTCGAACAGTCCTTCATAAAAAAAATAAAGGAGAAAGAAGGAGAAAGAAAAAATCTCCATCCAAGTCCTCTTACGTGGTCGTCTATCCCATTGTCGTTCACCACAACTATAGAATCTGACCTTTGAATGGCGCAAGCTCTCTCTGCATTCAGTGCAACATTTCGAATGAAAAGATATCTATCAGCTGACTGAGTCTGAAAGGTTGTCACTGGGAAAATCACAGAACACAAATGCGCAACTATTCAATCCTGTTTGTCGCAACTGGCCATCACCGTGTTGGTCATTTTAGACACTGAATTATTATTAATTGTTTACCAGAGCATCTGCAACAACTAGTCTCTTTCTACAGCCTTCGCATCAACATTCACAGAAGGTGGATCACAAAATGAGATGATTCCAGTCATGGAGTCCCCATTCATGGCCCTTGATTTGAACCTTCGAAAAGTGTCTGGTGGTTGGACATACCCTGAGTGCCGCTGACATACCTGTTGAAGATATGTTAATAGCCCTGAAAGCAACAAGCAGCTTTGCATGCTCCAGTGGACTGTTCGTAAGTTGTAGTCGGATACCTGAGACCGAGAAATTACCCATCTGAAAAGATGAAAGATCAACAGAGTCTTGTCACTACCTCACTTTAGCCGATTTATGCCTCCAGCACTGAGAAGCTATACATTCGTCTCCCTAAGTGTGTCGTTGAAAGAGAGAGAGAATTGTAAGCCGTGGTGAACAAATAACTACTAGGTCACGACCGCTTGATGTACCAGGGGGATAGTTTGACGAGGGTTTGAAATCTGGGTTCTGACTATACCTCACCGCTTTTTGTTTAGCCAAGACTTATCTATATGCTCATGCTCATTGGTCGAAAGACTTTTAGTCGAATGCTTAAAATCGTATATGGAGACCTGCAATTTTGACTTCTGTGTCCGAAAAAATCAAATTTTTAGTGAAGTGGTGTAGCATCTTAATGGTTATTCCACCATGTTCTTTGCTCAACCGGCATTGTCTCATGGTATATAGGAAATGCACACATACTCATTCTCAGATGTAAATACTCAGGTGTAGGCTAGAATATTCTTGGTCTTGATCCGACACTTTGCTCACAATATCAGGTCTTTCTCGGGACTGCATTTCTCGAGATCGCCTGCCTCAGGCACACTTTTTATTAGACTGAACATCATTTCTGCTTGGTCTCATATGCAGATCGAGAAGGCGAAGGTGATCGAGGAAAGATGACACCGCTTATGCCGACTCACCTAAAGTTATTCAAATCCTATAAACAGCCCCTCTAGTGAATAAAGGTAAGACCGTTTGATTCAATCAAATTACTCAATCTTCATATTCATTAGCCACCCTTTGAAATAACAAACCTACAGATACCCACTCAGCCTTCTCTCCATTCTAACAATCACCTTTTCACTCCTCTCTACCCCCTCGCTTAACCAAACACCGTAGCTGCCCATCATGTTGGCCATCAAAACGTCCGTAAACAAACGATCTCCTACTATGGCCACTTCAGTCGCATCACTTACAATTCCCTTGGAAATGAAATGATCTAAAATCTGCTGATGGCATCCTGGCTTTTTCGTTTGATGATCTAAAACGTGGATACCGCAATTCTCTTCAATACGGTTCGCCTGCACCCTATCGATGTCATCTGCGGTACCCGCAGAGTTGCTCACAATAAGAAGAGCTTCGGGGGTGTAGTAGGTTTTAAGGGCTTCGAGGTGCTCTACGTACTCATGATACACTTTATCGTCTTGGTCACGTGAAATACAGTTATCCTTGTCCAAAACAACAGCTTTGATTCTGCTGTTCAATGGAATGGGCATCTGAAGAAAATTCTCATACGTAACATGAGGTTTGGCCATTTGAGGCCATAACAGAAGCTTGAAAACGTTCAAAGTTGCACTTACGTTCATGGTCGCGAAATGCTGAAATAAATGTTATTTGTTGAAACGGGGAATTGTTGTCGCATTTTTGTCACTTTTTTGACCGTTTATTCAATCCTATTCCATGAAACCTCTTTTGACAACGCTAGGATTAAGCCAGAAGGTGGTAAGATTGTTTGGCTGGGTTGAGAGAATGTAGCTACTTTATGAGAGATCTCAGTCTACCGCTGCCGTCCGACTATGATGTGAAACGATTGGTAGATGAAGTTGTTAGTGAAGTAGATATCTTTCTTTTCTACCTTTGCGCTTCATTATGGGTCTTTATGGGTCTTGTCGCACTATTAAGAGCAGAGCAGTCTACGGTTAATACCGAAACGGCCAGACGGATATAATCTCCTCTGATATCAACCTACACTTTTCTTTAGCTTCAGGCATTCCGCAGAAATGACGACATCCGCAGTGTGTCAAATCAGAAAATACAGCAGAAGAGATAATTTCAACACCTCGCAGTGATCTAAATTTGGTTGGCCACTATTTCTAATTTGGCCAGAGTCACTCTCATTAATGTCCACCAAAGACTCTTGAAACAAGCTATACCTTTGGACCGTGTGATATGAGCTTGATTAACGAAATAATGATTAGTCAGTAGGATTTCTTTTGCAATGGTGTCTTCTCCTTTAATGTCACGTTATTTAAAGCAGCTATGAATTTCGCAGAACAGCCTGTCCCCTCAACCCAATTCTCTTACAGCTGAATGTTGCTTACCGTTTGGTCCCAGTACTCATACATTCCCAATCTTCAGTCGATCGAGAATTCTCAACTGAATGCTCATACGCCCAAACGCTAATTTCAGCCACACGGTTGAAGGTGTCCGTCATCACGGACTTCCGTTACGAATGTGGCCTCAGATGAAAAATCAAAAAAAGGTCTTGAACCGAAAGAAGCTCTTGAGTCATTCAAGTACTTGACTGGGCGCCGCTTTAATCAAAAACGGTATCACAATACGTCAGTGAGAGTGGTTACACCCTTCAAAAAATGCACACCACAACATCCTGTTTGAGTTTGCTCATCTTTTAAAGATAAAGCTTCTCAGCTGACCCTTTGCCGTAGTAAAACTATTCCCAGTTGACTCCACCACAAAAATCACGTGACTCACTCACCTCACACACAATCCCAAAAATGCGTGTCCCAACCAAACCGTTTTCAATGAGCGATGAATCAGTTTGTGTAGTTTGTGCTGAGGGTTACAAAATTGCCGCTATTACCCCCTGTCAGCATGTCACGTGCAACAAGTGTGCATTACGACAACGAGCTTTGTTCAAGAAGGAGACTTGTTTGATTTGCCGAACGGAAAACGGGAATGTAATTTTCACTGAAAAGTTAAACACACCGTATGACAAGATCGATCCACCCGCTTTGCAGAATGAGAAATACCGCATTCAGTTCACGTCAAAGTCCGCTAGGGAAAATACGATGCGTTTGTTAAGATGGTACTGTCCTCTGAAGAACTGTAGCGAGAAGAAGGACTTGCACAGTTTTAAATCCCTTAACTCGCACGTGAAGACAGAACACAAGCTGTTCTACTGCAACATATGCGTAGAGCACAAGCGCGCTTTTATAAGCGAGCTCAAGGTTTATACCCAAGAGTCTTTGCAGCATCATCAGCAAAAGGGCGATGATTTTGGTTTTAAAGGTCACCCTAACTGTAAATTCTGCTCTTCCAAAAGATTCTACTCCGACGATGAGTTGTTTGTCCATTTACGAGAAGCTCACGAGAGATGTCACGTGTGTGACCAGATCGATATCTCCAACCCGCAGTACTTCAAGAATTATGATGCTTTGTCGAAGCACTTCCTCAAACAGCACTTTGTATGCAACGTTCAGTCTTGTCTGGACCAGAAGTTTGTTGTCTTCAGAGACGAGTTTGATCTGCGGGCTCACATGGTGAAGGAGCACGGAAACGTGAGCGGCAAGAGGGTAAACTTGTACGAAGCTGCCGGGTTCGGATCTAGACTTTCCACCGTTGACGTTAACCAGTTCGCCAACCAGTTTGCATTCCAAAAGAACAAGCAGGACGATTCCAACTCGCTGGATGTAAAGAAGAAGAGACTCGACGAGCGAGCCCGGCATTACCTGAATTACAACCAGGAAAAGGTGGACCAATTCAAGGATGTTAATAAAAAGTACCAGTCCAGCTCGCTCTCCTCGGAGAAGGTTATGGAAGAGTACAGCAAGATTTTTAGCCAAAGTTCAACCGCCGATTTGGGAATCCTGCTTTTCGAGCTGTCGGAACTTTTCCCGAAAAATTCACAAAAACAGAAAAACCTGGTCAAACTTACCGCGTCTGCTGCTGATGACGCACTTTCGGAAGATCTGTTCCCGTCTTTGCCTGGATCGTCAGATTCGTTACATTTTTCTTCAAACAGTTGGTCAAATATGTCTGGGAGGAGGAGTCAGCCGAGAAACCAGAAAAACAGCGACTTGTTTCCCTCGTTACCAAAGTCTACACCAACTCCAGCCAAATTCAGTGCAGCCAGATCCACCCCATCCCCATCCCCATCTCTCAACAAACCACTTTACGCACAACCCAATTCCAGACCGCCTGCAAAGGCCAGTCTAGACCAGTTCCCCGCTCTGCCGCCTTCGCAGAAAAAGCAGATCCCCAGAGTAAACCCTGGAAGAAGTGACTCGGGCCAGTGGGGAAGCAGCAGCAGCAGCTCTCTGGACGTGTCGTCTGTGGGTGACTCCCTGCCCAGTGATAGAAAGGGAAAGAAGAAGAAGCAGATCTTGTTTCATCTGGGAGTTTGAGTTTCTCTTTCTAATGCAAAGGAATCAGAGACTGCCTCTTGAGGGACTGGCGACAGAGAGGGCACTCCTGACTCTGATTGCACCAATCCAATACACATAGCCAACAGAAGACGTGACCGCATGCTGCGCACGTTGGATCAGTCATATATGAAAGACATAGAATACATTTTCTTCCATTTTCTGGAATGTAGGGCAGAACATTTTTGTCTGCCAAATCGATGATCTCAATCTTGTGCTCTGTCTGCTTCTCCTGAGGCTTTGTCGAGGAAACCATACGGGAAAGAAGCTGAAGAATTATGACTACGCCCAGCAACTGATAACTGCCCTTCCCATCTTGTTTCTTGTGGCCTTCCGCATACCGCAGTCCGAAAAGTCGTCTACTCAAGGAGTAGTAGTGGCCTTGGAAATAGAAGAGTGCCAGATGGAGTGTAGCCATCCCCGTCATTATATCACCGTACTGAGCAGATTTTTTCCTGAAAAGTTTACGAAAAACGAGAGGAATCACAGAGTAACAAAGGGCAAATCCCAGTCGGGCCTGGCGTTAGTGTAGAGATGAAACCACATACTTACTACAAATTTGGGAATCTTTTTTCCGTCCCTGTTGACAATAATCAAATCCGTATACTCCTCGCCTAGGGTTTTTCTCCCAATCACAGTGGTGAGTAAGTAGTACAGCAGTTTGGCAGAGCTGCTTATCTCTGACGGGTATTGGTTGATGAATCGCTGCCCCTTGATTATAAGCAAGACGTTCTTGAGCTTTTCTGCAAGATCTGTCTCGTAGATTTTGTCTTTCTGATGCGAGCGCACTGTGTGTTAGTCGAAGGAGGAGATATACGCACCAATTGGAGGAGCATCAGCTAGTTCAAGCGACTTCATCAAGGATATATATTCCTGGAATATATATGGTTGACCTTTTTCGCGTTAGATCAACTAGCGGTTTTAGAAAACAGTGTATGTTCTGCGAAGGCATGCATATAGGTTATACGATAATATCTGTCGGCTGTATGAGTAATTGAGCCGGATGTTTCTTGATGAGAAAACCGATATACATTACCATGGCTTGAGTATGAACCATCCAGTCTAAGTAACTCCATGAATGGCGATTTCTACAGTCAATGCCATTACACACGAGAAGGTGTATGAATTCAGAAAGTAGCAGAGAAAAAGGTCTTAGAGAATGCTCATATACTCTAGGAGAGTCAAAAAGTTACACACTCATCTCTCAACAGAGATGCCCTGTGAATCTCAATGACAACGAGAGCTCTCAGTAGATGCAATTCTCACCCTTATATCCATTTCGGTGAGCAGTGGACTTGCAATCAAGCCAAACACTGTAACATTCGACCCTTTACCGTAAAATGCTACAAGATCGCCTAAAATGGCAGTGTCGCTTGCCGTTTTCCAGACTTTTCCGTTTTTCCCTGAGACTTTCCTCGTTTTCGAACGCCTTTAGCCTCAGGAGTAATTCTTTTACCCCTCTTCAGTAGCATCTTTTCGCCGTAACTCATGTTGTTCAAACTGGTATCCAGTTTCTGTGCCATATGGAAATCCCTATGCTCAATCACCATGTGCCCATCCCCGGGAATTGTCTGACCGCAATCGGGACAATCAAACACTTCATCCTCTTCCTTACAGAATAAGGAAGCTTTTGGCGGCTCAATTTCAGGTGAAGACTCTTTTGATGGTTCGATTTCCTGCACAGGCAAAGACTCATCTTTTTCGCCATCATCAAAAACTTTTTTGAAAAACATATCAACCTTGCGGGAATCTTCATCTAGACTATTAAAGCTGGATAGAAATACCCCGCAGTTCGAACAAGGGTACATTGTTTGTATGCCGAGATCTTTTTCCAAAGCGCCGGCCAGCTCTAATGCTTTATCGTTCATCTGCCTCCCCAAAAGGTCCAGTTGCTTCAGTCCAGATATCGAAGTCTGCCTGGACCACGTTTGGAACTGGTAGTTTCTGAAATGTATCGAGAGGGTCTTGGGCCTACGTGATTGTGTGCTCTCCTCGTCCAGCTCGTTGATTCGCTGGACCAGATCTGCCACAAAGATGGGGAGCCACCCTTTCAGATCTTCAAGGCTATTTACACTTTTTCCCCTAAAGTTTTTGTTGGATCCCATTGACTTTATGTCGATCCGAGAATTGAGCGGCTGCAAATACTGTCCACGCACCAAGTCATAAAGTTTTTCAGCCAGAACACCATCCCCCAATGCTGTGCGCATATCAGCCAAACTCTTTTCTCTCACTAAAGCTATAGACTCGTTCGGGTGCTGAATTTCAAGGGTTCTCATTATCTGGTCGCCGGTCTTGCCTCCCATAGACCAGAAATCTGTCACATTGAAGTGTTTCAGAAATTCGAAAATACCCTTGTTGAGAATAATGGTCTGATTGTCTGGTTTTTTGAACCCTGACGCAAGTTTGCTAACTGTCTTTGTTCTGGCTACTCCACAAGATGTGGTGTACCCAATCTCCTCTTTCACTTGTCGCCTGATATCGTTAGCCACGTGCGACCCCAGCATGATGAGAACATCGTCCCAATCGGTAGAAATAGGTTTCTCGGAGTCCTCGGCGTGAAACACAACCCCACAGAATAGATCAGGCAGATCATTTGGGATTTCCGGCAGAGGATCGTGTGGATTTGCTTGAGCATAATCTCGTAATTGAGGGAAAAGTTCTAGAGCCTTGTGGAAAACCAATCTTCCGAAATCCATAAAACTCTCGTCAACACTCGCCTTTTCCACCAGGTCGCAGTTCTTCTTGAATAAACGCATCAGTTTACGGCTCTCTCGCCGATAAGGGTCTAGACTTACTTTATGGTCTACAGGAGAGGGCAAATTTGGTAAATCTACACACTTCCAATTTGTTTCGCCCTTTTTGAAAACCGCGGTATGAGCAGCAATCAAATTGGGGCACTTCTTCTTGGCAGAGTCCAAAGAGTCCATTCGACTAATGCCATACTTCCGAGCAGCGTAAGAAACAGCTATTAGAGAAGTCCATTGCACGCAAACCACCGGATCATCGACAGATAGCCCCAGTCGCACCTGCTCCACTTGTGCATAAAATGCATTCAAGTCGATATGAGCAATGACTGCTAATGGAGAAAGATAAGACCTTGACACATTGTTTAAATCTGTAAAGTGCTTCCATGTGAAGGAGCTCATTGGCCATCCGCACACCAGGTAGATTAATTAGGGTGTAGTGATAGAGGCAGGCAGAACACCCAAATGACAGAGATCGTGTCAGTAACAGCTATAAAAGTTTGAGAATTTCCCTCTTATTTTCTACACACAAACACTCAACAGTAATAAGTATGTACTGCTTCCAAGTCAACATGATGACCATTGTCGCCCCAAACGGATTCTACATGACCGATTCGACAATATGCCAAACACACTGAAAATTCTGATCGTTGACTTGTTTTTCTTGTTGGAATCTTACTAACTTTACTAGGGATATTGCTTTTGAGTGTACTGGCTAATGATGGTACCATGCTAATTATGAGTTTTGATTAAATTTTTTCAAATCGCAATGCCTATTGCGTCTGAAGCCATGTGTCGTTGAATGAAATTTTTTTTTCTTTGAATTTTTTCTCTTTTATTTCCCTCAAATAACCTCTCTTCCGACTCGAAACCCTGAAGAACAAACGCGCTAGCCGTACCCGATGCGTGGTGTGTGGATTACGGTGTGAGGATCTACAGTCTCTAAATGAACAATGGAAAATGAACACGCTAGCAGTTTCGAATTGCTTTTTCCTCTTCCTCTGAGGATTTTGGCTCTCATTAACCTGGGAATTTGGCTTTGGTACCTCAACATTTCCGTGTGTCACAGCCACAATATCAATTTTTTCACGGTTTTGAGCCTACCCTCAAATGACCCTTTGATAGACACTATCAATGCTACGTACAAGCTGGGTCTTCGAATCGGTATATTCTCACTTGCTGCTTACCTAGTTGTTGTTTCTGCTCTTTTGAATGGGCTGGCAGATTCTTGGCTTGTGAATATACTGCCATTACTGACTATCATCATAGTTTTTGGAGTTTTACTCTTTCCAAAGTCCGCAAACAGAAAAAGGCTTTCCCAGACGTGGCGACGCATTGTTACAGGCAGAATAGACTCTAGTATAAGGGTCAACGATATACTTCTAGCAGATACAATAACCTCGTATGCCAAAGTGCTCGTGGATCTATATGTGTATGTGATGCATCTGTGTCAAGGTAGCTCTATTTACGCTAATCCTGATCCACGATTGAATCGGTTGAAGTATCAGTCGTATAATTTGGACCTCGTTTTCGCGGTTTTTCCCTCGCTTTTAAGACTGAAGCAGTGTCTGGCTGAGTACTCTCGCTCTGGAAGAAGAAACAAGCAGCATCTTTTCAATGCATTGAAGTACTCGACAGCTTTTCTTCCGGTGACGGTACTTTTCTTACAGAGACTGGAGAAAATTTCTCCCACTGCTAGCTTCCGCTTATGGATTCTCACTAGCTTTGTCAATTCAACTTTTTCTTTCTTCTGGGACGTGAAAGTTGACTGGAATTTGGATTTCTTCGAATCGGTCGTCAGCAGCTCCAAGCGCAAAGTCATTCTGCGGGCAAAGCTACTTTACAATGCTGTCAAGTATTACTATATCGCTATTGCAGTAGATTTTGTGCTGAGGTATCTGTGGTTGATTCGGCTGCTACCCGAGTACTCCTACCTGCAATTTCTCTATCGGACCGAGCAGGGTCTCTTTGTCTTGGAGATTTTGGAGGTTCTGCGAAGATGGGTGTGGATTTTCATCAAGGTGGAGACGGAGTTTATAAAGACTGACTACTCAGATATAGAGATGCACAATCTACCAAAGAAATAAATAGGGTTAGTTGTGGTCAAGTGGTACAGTCACACCATTTGCGGGATTCATATCTTGTATGTGTAGGTTACAGAGAGAAGGCAGCAGGTTGACACCAGCCGTGGTTTTTTTTTTGCGAATGTTGCGGATATCGATTTGATTTGGCTGTCAAGTTGGGTTTGGTGAGGAAGCAGTGAGTTTTCACAGCCTTGCAAGAGCGGAAGATTGAATTCATGGGCTTTTCTGATTAGAAGATTTCGATATACATCTTGAACTAGCAGAAGGAGCCGCTTCTCTATAATACCAAGCGGAAGGGCATTGTCTTCCAATCTGGAATGAATAGGATTTTCTTCAAAGACTTTGGCAATACATTCCACAACGACCACCATTTCCAGTACGGTCCATGGTGCTGCTTTGCCAGTCAGGTGCAAGCAGTATCTTTCCGGCAAGTCTTCCTTCCTCAACCGCGATAGAAAATGGCAGAGATGTCTGCAATTCTGTGGAAGACGCCTGGCTGCCGCATTGTTCTTGTTATGACTGGTTCAAAGGCCACTCATGGGAGAAAGGGACCTTCCCAAGCGGCGATGGAAAAGACGAAGAAAGCACATCCGAAGACTACCACTGCCACTACGGTATCAAGATGTGGGGGATTTTAACTGAGAATAAGACCCAGAAACTCTGGCCTCCACCATTCTCGCTGTGATCCGTAGATTGTTCCAGACCTACCTTCTGTCGAGAGAAGACAGCACAACACAGCCAAAAAAGTTGATCAAGAATATAGTTAAAGGCATTCTGCTTGAGAATAAAGGGGGCTGTATTTCTGTGCAAACCTCGAGTACATCCAAGAAATCCACATGCTGCCGTTGACTACCGTCTCTAGTTATTTTTGGATGCAGACTGCAGAGTATATGAGAGAGGAATGGCAGCAGCTGTTAGAGTGCCACGTTGAGTCTGTGGACGATGGCTGGAAGGGAATTTTCATGCTGAACCTTGCTTGGTTGGTAGTGGAATCCGCGACTGGCTTATTCTTTTTTTGCATAGGATACTTTCCAGGAAATGTGGCTGGTAATGGATAATGTTATGTGTAAAAGCTGGTGTCTGGCTTTTTGTAGATAGAAATACAGCTAGTTTGGCTTAGGTGATTGGAAAATCATAAGATGCTCATTGACAACAACTCAGAATACCTACATCTCTGTCACTTTTGTCTTTTTCTCCTCTTCTGTCGTCGGTATTGTTGGTCGTATACAGGTACATTGCTTAGCTTGTTGGTCTCATGGGTGTATATAGCTGAAATGATGACCGAGTATAATTCTGCCGAATGCAGTAGTCCGAAGAGATTGAGAAGAGTTCCATAAGAAAGTGGCTGGAACGATTTAGTTTGATGACGCGTTGTCCTTCATTCGTCAAAGTCTTTTCAAGCTTGCAACATCTCGTGATTATGGTATACTTTCTTGGTGAGCCATTTTATATCGCCACCCATGTGGTGGCATGCTACCTAGCTGGTGCTGATTCTATCTAATTCCAAGGCCTGTGAGATTTTGTACGAAGGCGGTCTTTAAACAAGTCAATGGGTCTTCTTCGATGATTTACAGTTTGTATGAGCATAACTTTCGCTATTCTACAGATGAGACAGTGGGTACATTTTACTGGTTCCTGATAGGGCCAGAACATACAGGAGATAATCACAGAAACAATATCAATCCACACACTGATTAGAACGAGACTGATGCCTCTGTCACCCAAGCGATTAATCTTAAAATATCTAATTTCTGAGATAGAAAGTCGAAATGTTTTCCAGGTGAGAAGTTTGTATCAAGCGGTCCACGTCTCGGTGTGAATTGCATTCTATACTTTTGAGGCTATCCAGTGTCTTTGGTGACTGGAATAACATTCGGTCTCGTCTTGTCTACGTCTTTGGGGAAGGTCAGCGGGTATATATGGAAATATGGTCTCGATGTCTGGAGGCTTAGAAGGGTATGGCTTGGTGATTAATAGTACATTACTTGTAGAAAGAAACGAAAATCCTACTGAGGTGTTTTCTCATCTTGTATCTAGAAAGGATCAATCAGTAAGGTTATGTAATGGCTTGGTGATAGACATTAACATTGAATTTTGCGGTAGATCGATAGTCGAGGAAAGAATTCCAAGATGTAAAACCGAGCAAGAAGTAGGTTGGTTGGTAACGGCAGAAATTAGTCGGTGGGAGTGGGTGACTTTGCTTTTTATCTTCGTCCGCCCTCTGAAGTTTACTTCAAAGGCTGAGGTATTCACGATACTGGGAGGAGGGTCTTGTCTTCCCACTTCACCTTTGTTGTTTTTCTGAACGCTGATCAAAGTATGGCCGAGAAGTCTTTCATTGTCATAGAGTGAAACAGATTGCCCAATAGTGACCCAGCCACACCATATAAATGTTGAACTTTTACGGGCTTTGAGAATCAGCCTTTTTTACAACTAACAGCTCGACGTCCTCAGGTACGCGAGGAAGTTGAAGGGCTAAAGTGGAATTTTTTTGCCAGGAATTAATCACATATCCAGTGTAATCTAGCTGGCAGTGGCCTTCTGTCATCCAGTCGATTACGAAAGGAAATCACCGGGCATTCAGAAGCATTGGGTGTAGTTTTAACGGGAGGATAAGTAACCACGTAAGAAATGTGGAGGGGCAATGGGAGGAGGAAGAGGAGGAAGAATTCGAGTGACTAGAAGAGGGAGACAAATCGGGAGGCAAAGAGCAAAACAGGAAGAAAGCGACGGAGTCATGTGAGGGTAACGAATGCTGTGGATCAAGAGGGGATTACAGGTCAGTAGCATAGCTGTCTTCTAATACGACACATTGAATGTTCATCTGGAGCAGAGATTTGGCAACTCTGAAGGAGAGATTTGGGGCAGCAAATGGCTGACGTCTCTTACGAAGCTGTCTTGGAACCCCAGCACTCTCAAGGGGCCTAAGACTGACAGAAGGATCACGATGATCAGTGGATGGCAAAGGCAGAGCAAAAGCTTGTTCCTCTGCCAGAGCTTACTGAACTCTTAATCTTCTGGAGACGCCTCTGTTCTTTAGCACAGAGATAAGAAGTATTACCAGAGAATTGATCATCTGAGAGAGTAACAGTTTGTCCCCGATCATACAGAATAAAAGAGAAAAATGCCAAACTCTAAATAATAACCACATGTCAAAGACAAATGAGACAAAATTACTAAAAAGCTCATATACAATTTAATCAACTTATGATGTCAAGTCATTGGGGATACCTGGACATCCTTGCACCATTCTATCAAAAAAAATCATTTCAGAGAATCCTTTTTACCTCTTTTTTTTATCTTTTCCTTTCTATTATTGTTCCTTCTCTCTCCCTTTGTCAAGTACCTAAACTTTTTCTTTCTGGGTTTCCTCTCCACTTCTCCACTCAGCACGGCATATCTGTTAGCTCTCTTGATAGAGTTTTCCAGTACTTTCTCCGAGTTTGACAAGTCTACGTAGTTCCGCTTAGCGAGCTCGTGGAGGTCTATCGGTTCGTCATGGTTCGATATACTTTCAATCGTAACGGTTGTTTCGTCATTTATAGGAGCCGTGGAATCCTCGTTTTTCGCATATATCCTCTTTAGTATACCATGAGGCTTTTCCGCATCAGATTCAGGTTCATCCTCGAATCCAGTCCATTCTTCCTGGGCTTGATTGATTGGTTCTTCTTCTCCGTCGATATTCAGTTCCGCAGTGGTTTTTTTGAAATTTTCTAACTGAGCCTCTAAATCTTTGGCTCTTTCTTCCCGTATTTTTCTACGCTCCTCAATCTTGGCCAGCCGTTCTTGCTCCTGGTTGTATTCCTGGGCCTTTTTCTGTCTCTGGACCTTTCTTTTATGGAATCCCGTCAGGTACTCTCTTAATGTTAGGGAAACTGTATGGTGATACTCACACTCTGGCCTCTTTATCAAACGTCACCTCCTCCACACGGCTCGTCTTCTTTTTCCCCCGAATGTACTTTTCTCCCCCCGTTAGAATCTGTCTATTCGTTCTCATTTTCTGGTGAGGTGAAAAAATGGTGTAAAATTTTCTGCGCAAAAACCGTTTTTGTCGGTGGGTTATTTGTCGACAGAAAGGTGCAGGGATGGAGGAGGGAGGGAGGGAGGGAATTGTCGACCGAAGAGGGTGTTCTCCACCCAATAACCCATTCTGGTATCAGTGTTGTCAGTTTTGCGTAATACATTGCTGGCCCTGTCTCGGGTCTAGTTTATGACTCGTTGGTTTTCTTCACCGATGTAATAAATTCGATGGAGGCTGAATGATTGTAAGAGGATATGAAGGAAGTAGACTTACCATCCGCTCATCATTGACGAAATAACTTGATGGCTTGTAAAGCATGGCTGAGCTTTCAAGCTTTCGTAGTATACATCGTTGTATCAACTAGCCAAAGGAATATGTTCCTTGTATGACAAAAATACCGCTCTTGAGAAGCTCAAATCTCTAAATAAACCTCGTCATCTCGTTTTAGACAATTCGTCGGCATTTTGGATGCTAGTGCTGTTGAATTAGTAAAAATCTCTGAAAATATCCTCCCCCTGTAGCTCTCTCTCCACGTGTCTATAAATCACCAGGAGCATGTTGGGGAACCGTGATGCAAAATAATAATAAAACCCATTGGGAAGCGGCCCCATCGCCTTATTCAGATTCTCAGGAAGGTCGTTGAAATGATGAAGCTTGTTCCGAAGAGCCCTCAGCAGATCCATGAGCTTGTGCGGCTGGTACTTGCGGTACTTGCCCAGATTGTCTATAAAGTCAGAGTTGAATTGGGAGTACCAGCCCCTTTCGCCCACCACGTTCACAGCTATCTTCTCAAACTTCAAAAGACGCTCACTGGGAGGGTCGCGTCTCTCCACCTCGTACCGATCGCTGACGCGCAGAAGAAAGTCCAGTTTTTTGGCAGCATCCCAGAACATGGGGTGCTTCAGAACACTCTCTATATCAGGCCGCATGTGGGGATCCACATGCAGCATCTGGCTGATGAGGTCTTTGCACTCCAAGGCATCCGGGTGACAGTCAAGGAGATCGAGAGAAAACTCATTCTTGATAATGTTGCCCTCCCGAAGATACCTGTCCCCAAAAGGATGCCCCCCGCTAGAGAGGATGTAGTAGAATACACATCCTACAGAGAATATATCTATAGAACGGGTGAGACGTTTGTTAGTCTCGTCTGATTCTTCCTCGTCAACTTCTTCGCCAATCAAGAGTTCTGGGGCTCGCCAGCCGGATGTGCCTGCAGCGTTGGCGGTAGTTGCTCTGAAGGAGCTCTGGTCCGCTTCCAGTTTCTTGCACAGCCCGAAATCTGAAATCAGCAGCCGAGCAGGCACCCACTCTGGCGGTTTGCTTTTAGTGTGGATCTGTTTCGGTGGAACCACCAGTATGTTCTGTGGCTTCAAGTCTCTATGGACAATTTTCAAAGAGTGCAAGTGCTTCAGCCCGTTGGCAATCTGGTAACAACACTTGATGGGGTCCAGCTGCACAAGAAGCTTCCCATGCAGGTTTGGCTTCTCTACAACGTCCTCAAGTGTAGCCGTACACAGTTCTAGGGCTATATAGAGGAACTTCTCGCTCTGCTGAGAACAAAAGTACCGAATCACGTTTGGATGGTCGTCTGACTCTTGTAGCAGACTCACTTCCCGGCTTGCCACATTGTAGAAATCGATGAGCATTCTCTTGACCGCCACAGGTCGATTCTCAAAAGTGCCCTTGTAGACAACGGTTCCGTAGGAGCCGTAGCCGAGCACAACATCCGAAAGTACAAGGGGACTGTTGGAGGGAAGGTCAGACTCGTTGTTGTTGAGTTTTTTATTCTTTTTCCCGCCACGAGTTCCTCTTTTCCTCTTTTTCGGTTTTTCCTCCGCAGAGTTTTCTGCAACCTCTGCCTTTGTGGTTTCCGGTTCCAAGATAGTCACCTTGGTCACTTTTTCCCTGTTCTCGTCGTTATCCTCCATAATCGTGACATCTTTTGAGTTTGGAACAAGATTCTCCCGAGACGCGGCAGCCTGAGCGAAATCAACCGCACGCTGCGTTCTGCGAAACAGCCCAAACTTGCTCATGATTTGGGTAATGGGAGGAACCAGACCCGCTTTGTTAAGTCCGTAGAGAATGACGAAAAAAACAGCACAGGTGAGTGCATTCTCCAAAATCCGCACAGCCATCTTGACAAAAGTAGACTTTGCGGCTGGAGGAGGATCTATAGCCAGTACAGTAGAGGGTGGTCTCTCGATATTCTGCGGGAGATTCGGAAGATTTGGAATGATCAAAGCTGGGAATTTCTCCTGCTGCGAGTCACCGTGAACTCCGACAATGTCCGAGCTCTCCATCCTGCGGCCCATGGAGTTAAATCTGGCAGGTGGAGCAGATCGCACCAATGACGGGTAGTTCAGTCCGTTCATGGCGACCCACGATCCGTTCTGCGTCTTCCCCACATACGTCTTGAGAGAATCGCTATCTCTGTCTGGCTTTAGAGGGTGCGGTAATACGAAAAGCTCATTTTTCCCGTAGTATATGTCAAAGACATTGACAGCAACAGCAGGGAGCTTGTTGATCCACTTAGCTACACCGCTCTCGGTGTCGACTGCCAAAAGAGAGCTATCGTGGAAAGGAGCTACGAAGACCCCGTCAGACGAGTGCATGTTCTGCAAGCACAAGTCCATGTCCACTTGGTTAGGACCCCATGAGGAGTACGTCACGTTCCACACGGTGTTGTTTGCCGAGTGAATCGACAGCTCGTATGTTGTTCTACCTAATACGATTACGTTGCTTCCAGCAGTGGCAAACGAAGAAGAATGAGAGGAGTCGTCTCCGTAGCATCCCAGCAGCGCACCGGTACTGGCATCTAGCCTATACAAAGAAGTTCTGCGAGCTCCGGTATAGACGTGGCTATCCCCTGAGAGGGCAAAGGGCGATTCCAGCACGAGATTCTTGATTGAAGTGGGCAACTTGTGCAGACCGGAATCGTCTGTGAAAAAATACAATGCGCCATCTTCAAACGGTTCCACCATCCACGTTATCTTTTCGTCTGTGATAGATGGCGTCCGAACAAGCGGATACTCACTGTTGAAACTCCACACCAACTCTCCAGTCATTCTGTTTAGCGCATGCACATTTCCCTCCACATCAGACGCAAGTAGAATGTTGGTTACCGATAGATCCTGAATTGACCTTTCAACGTAGGGCTGCAGCTGGACCCCAGAACCGCGAGAAAAGACCAGTGATATAAATAGTGATAGAAGCCATATTCGCATGATTTGAAGCGTGGTGTAAGGGTGCGATTGTGCGACAGGTGATAATATTATGAAGAGGATTATTTTTGTTTTTTTTTTAGCTTAGGGAGATGCTTCTTTTGTTTGGGGAAAAAGTGAAGTTTTGTTGAGTTTAATTCTGTTCGAGTGGTTGTGTGGTGTTTTATGGAATGACGTGGGAAAAGGTGATTATTCGATCAGAATGAGAGTAGATAGTGTGATTGAGGGAAAGGTTGAACGACAATATGATTATGCCCATGTTGGATTCGGACTTTGTTCAGTTGAACCCCTTGGGTTTGGAAGACTGACTATTCCTTGACGAAGCGTAAGTAAGGAGCTAGTCAAAAAGTTTATGCTTTGCAAGGTGACGCAGTTTTGGTTGGTGCACGCAAGAAGGACCCTTTGATGTTCTAATGTGACGGATTTCTGTTTGCCCACACAATTTTGAACCCGCGTTAATTTGATTTTTTCCTATCAGGAGTGACTGAAACTACACTTCTATTGGCATGTCAGGTAGTCTGATTCAGCTGAACCCGTTCCCTCACTGTTGTGCTTAACAAAACCCTTCTTTTTCTTTTTCTTTTCCGGATTGGTGCGCTTTACCCACCTAATACCCTTCGTTGCACTTAGACATCAATGTCTACCATGCTTTAATTGTAAAGTCGCACTGGCTCAATCGACAGTACTGCAGTTCGTAAGCACTTTAATGTTCTCTTTTTGAAAAATGGATCCTCGGATCCTCGCTGGTTCTGGAGGAGTGGTTACTAAACTTGGGATCATTTAAGAGCGACAGCTGAAATTGTTTCGAAAAGTGCTTGAGAATTTAAAACTCTGAAAACCTCTCTTCCTTGGGCATACTCAGTCGCTACGAATAGATGCTTGCACCTGTGGCAAGATAGCTGATCTATACAGAGAACCGGTCAGTGTACGGGAAAGTTATAGTCATACCAGTGACCGATAAGGATGAACAAACAGAGCATTCCCCTTTTCAAGTCATTCAAAAGGAGAAAAAAACACAACTGATCAGGCCTTAAAATCAGTTGAGGGCGCACCCATCGAAGTAAGCCAATGCCCTCAGATGGCAAAGCTATGAAAACCTCATCTATCAGACAGGTCTAGACTTCCACCACTTCTGAATCTCTTGCAACCAGCTCAGATGACTTGAAAAGTCAACATGCCCTCAGTCCAAGGCATATCAAAAAATGCCCTACACACAGACTCATCAAGAAAATTTTATAAACCTTTTATACACCCTCGTTAATTAAATATCATAATGCAAAGCTCTACTGGTCGTCTCCAAGCTCCACCTTCATTTCCTCTAGAATATCTCTCATGCTGAGCTGCCTCTGATCTGCAATCATGCTCACCAGAGATAGGGCCACATCCTTAAGCTCTTTGTACTTTTTCAGATGCTGAATATGCGTCTTGACGATTTTCTCAGGACTTTCCTGCTGAACTCTAGACAGTTAGTGGGACCGGGTGGGCATACAATTCAAACTCACTCAAGCTCCTTGATTAAAGCGTTACATTCTTTCTGCAGATCGTGTAGCTTTTCCTGCTTACTTTCGTCTTGCGTACTCGACTGCTGCTTTTCTTGATCGTCCATTTCGGTTATGGTTTCGTTTCTGGAATGACCGTCTGAATATTTTGGGATTATGTAATCGGGGAGGTGTCGGGATGCGCTTTTTTTAGTGTGAGCAGAAGAAAAGAAATTTCTTTTCCCTATTTGCAGCTTATCCTAGAGTAATGATTAATGAATTGGTTCTTTGATGCAGCTGCAGCTGTTGGTGAAGTGAGCATCTCTTGAACTTTATGCAATGAAATGTATTCAGGTGATGCTCTCATGCCGAATAACTATAATGCCGAGCAGTATTTTACCTTTGATTATAGTCAAAATGATGAGATGGTTTTCCAGCTGTGAGGTGGTTGAAGTGTTTTTGTTTAGTTTGAAAGCTTCCATCCACTCTGTCAAGCAAAGTATTTTGCCTTCGCAATCCACCCATTTTTTCAGCCTGTCGTTAATTACCACCATGTTATTCATTGGTGGATGTCAAAAGAGAAGGAGAGCGAACCGAGAATCGACATTGTTCAATAAAACGCAATCGCAAGTGGAGTGAAGGGCATCATCCACAGTGTTCCCCCCACCTGTGTTCTTCCCACCTGTGTTCCTCCCACCTGTTATCCTCTTCCCTTCTGCCATCTCATGACTTGCGCCCGTCTTTTTCCAGTACATCTCGTTGACTTCTAATAATGAAGGCCTCATTCAGGGTCGTATGGTAGTAAGGAACGCAGATTGGTGACTTCCCGCTCCTCAATCAACTCATGGCCGGCTTCTGACCCACTGTCTTTTATCAAATATGCATCAGCTTGCCAGTCTATTGTGAACAACATTTCTCAGAACCCGCGACAATTCATCTTTGGCAGACGAGTCAAGTTGACATACCAGCACCAAGAGAACACCACAACACTTGATAGCAAGCTCGATTGGGGATCCACTTGTCGTATACCTAAAACAAACCAACCAGCAGTAAACACCTGTTTATGACCGCATGTCTCACGCTTGAACGCCTCCATCATCCAGTTGTTGCTGCAACTGCTCCAGCCTCATCTCCATCAGCTTCACCATCTCCTCCAGCTCCTGCTTTTTATACCCACTCTTGATCTCCGACTTTGACTTTCTCCGCGGATTCCCGTTCCGAATATCCATCCAGTCCCACAGTTGGTATTCGTTTTGTCTGTAGAAATCCGAAAAACGGTGATCATTCGGCCCAACAAGGTAGCTCTCCCTGCTGACAACCGGATCCGCCTTATGGCTGCTTCTCGTCAAGAAATATACACCCAAGACAGCAATCGCCAAAAAGGGGCCTCTGAGGAATCCTGGTAGTCCGACAATATCGAAAAGCGGATCAAACAGTTTCAAGATACGGGTGACAATGTTCTCCTGAGAAGCCTGCGGAGGCGGAGAGAGAGCCGTCTGAGCCTTTTTCGCCTTTCTCTTACTCTTTTTCTTTTTCCCTCCGCCGCTTTCCTTAGCATCCTCGAGAGCCTCTTCAAGAGTGGCAAACGTGAGGCTCATGGCCTCTTTCTGACCATCCACCGTTCCCTTTTCAACGGCTCCCTTGATCCACGACTTGCCCGTCCAGACAACAGAAGTGTAAACCACCATCTTGCAGGCATTTTGCTCGGCCCACGAAAGCACAAAGCGGGTTTCCACGGTGAAGGAGTTACCGTTGGGAACGTCCGGGGTGTTGGTGGACTGCAACACAAGTATGCTGTTGTCGAAATCCAGTTTCTCAATAGTCTCCTTCACGTTGCAGTTTGTCTGTTTCGGCCCGATAGGCCCATTGAGTGGCTTGATAAACTTGTACTCCCGCGAAAGAGGGTTTTGCTTTGACATCTTGGGGATTTCACTGATATCTGTGTTTTTACCCTTGACGAGCATATCCCGCAGAAACTTTGTATCGTCTCCAAACAAGAGTTGGTATATCACTCCGATGGGGCCTTTCAGAGTCCCCTCCCCGACAACGGTGTCGGTAGACTTTTTCTGGTAGGTTGGCTCGGTGGGTGGGTGAGTTGCTGGTCCTGAAAGGGTGAGTCCGTAGAATGAATTTGAATTTTCATTATTCTTTTCCGCTTCATGGTCTATTTCTTTGCTACTCTCCAAAGAGGTGCGCGACCCCATGGAAGTCATATCCGAGTCTGGTTCAGAAGCGGTGTCATCTGACTCCGACTCGGATTCCGGCAGCGACAGCACTTTCCCGTTGGCGACGATCTTGCGGGACGAGCCGTGGACTATCTCGTTCCACGCAGAGGTGAGCATGTCAAACGTGCTGTCCCTCGAGAAGAAGGAGGCGAAAAAGTACTTGGAGTGGAGGGTCTGCACTGCAATTCCATTGTGGAACAGCAGCGCGGTGGCCTTTTTCTCCACCTGCACAATCTCTGCTAGAGGGATCGTAAGGTGCGTTGCCAGCCCCAGCAAGTTGGAGTTGAAGCTCATGTGCTTGTCGCTTATATACAGTCTCCCCTGGACGAGAATGTCCTTCTGGAGAGCACAGGAGCAGTCGTACAGGAGCGACTCGTCCGGGGAGATATTTTTAAAAGTCTGGTGGAATTCCTTCTCCTTCTTCCTGTTGGGTCTCTTTGGACTTTGTCTGTCCGAAGAGGAAGATTTGGTGGTTGTAATTTCTGAAGCGTCTGTGGAAACATCCGTTTGAGACGCTCTCTTGGACTCGTTCTGGTAGTAAAACGAAGGTTGTGACGGAGAAAGAGAACGAACGGTTTCAGAAGTGTTTGGTTCAGACTTGCACCGTCCAGAAGGTCCTCCTCCTTGAGGAGTGGAAAGAAGATTCGAGTTGCTCCTTCTCATATCGGCAGGCCGTTGTTGTTGCTGCTGTTGCTGTTCCCTATGCGACTTGCCATTCAGAATAGTACTGAGTCCGTGGTCATTTACTCCTAGATGGAGCTTGTTAGTGGAAACATCCATAGGGTCGTCAAAGTGGTCTAGTGACAAATCTCCCTTCCCCATTGTGGCAAGAGGAGAGTCCCTCATAGCTTTAAAGGAAATGCTCTCTGCAGGACTTAGAGTTTGCTCTCTTTGTTTTGCGAGAACCTCATTTCGCACATTTGCCGAATCCTGCGACTTTATACTTTCTTTGTCAGCCTCGGATCCCAGACCGCTGCTGAAATGCGCGGCAGCATTATGCGCGGCGGAAACAAGACTTGACAACAGTCCCTCCCCCTTTGATCCCTCCCCCTTTGATCCCTCTCCCTTTGATCCATCTCCCTTTGACTCTCTTCCCTCGTACTTGTCGCCGTGTTTATCATGTCTATGCTTTAGTGGGGTGGAACTGGACATCTCCGAGTTATTTAGTAGAAGGTGCGGCAACGAAAAAGAAGTTCGCCGTTTGGTTATGGGAGCTGTCAATGGCGTATCGTCGTCTCCGTAAAACGACCGAATGCTGTTGTTGTCGCCATCCTGTGGGTTGGGGATCGTAAGCCCCACTACAGGGTGCTGGTGGATATCGTTCAAGGAGCCATTGGATCTCGCCATCGTAGACCCGCTAGAATTCTCCATCCGCTTCCTGTCAGTGTTGCTAATGCCATTGTGCGCGGGTCTCATAGGCTGCTTGCTTCTCTTGGCCTAGAAACACTACCTGCATGATTTCTGTTATGGTGCGAAATTTTAAGCGGGGCCAAGTGGCACAACAGAAGTCCTTAAAAGGCTCAATAACCAACTCCAGTGACATAGAGAGGGTGAGGAATTATTGTCAAGTCATTTTTATACTTTTATAGCTATGCAGAACCGAATAGCGGTGTCCCCTTCAGGATGTGTTTCAGAGTGCTGAAAGGAAAAAAATACTCCATTCATTATTTGATTACCAAAAATAAACCTTCTCAGCTTACTCTCTCTGGCATTTATTCCGCTTCCGAAAGAAAAGACACCCTACGGATATGCTCACACCGTTAACTACACATCACTACAACAACTCGCTACGCATTGCCTTGGCACAAACGTAATAACAAACCTAACGATCCTCTGCCCACTCATTCTCACGTCTTATGGCGGCCTCCTCTTCCGGACTAAAATCATTGACAATGTTAAAGGTCTTTCTAATCTCGTCTGGAGATTTGCCCCGAATCATCTCAGCAACTCTCTTACACCCACTGGTCAACAATGGGCGGATGTTCAAGTAGTTGGCAGCCAGAATGATCTCGTAAAGCATCTCCTGGTCCACATTCAAGAATTGCTTATCCCATTCATCGATGGGAGCAGAATTCTTGGCGTCGTCGTTGTCGTCGTCGGTATTGGGCACATCCTTGTAGTGCTCGCACCACTTGAAAATGTGCTTCAACACATCAGCTCTCACGTTTGGCGTGGGGATCTCCATTAACTCGTCCTCATCTTCGTCATCAGAAGTTGGCTCCTGCTGCTGCTCCGAGGGGGCAAGATCCTTCAGCAGGTTCCGCAAAAGTGTAGACTTCTCAGCAACCTTACGCTCCACGGGGAATTTCTGATTGTCAGATGAAACTATAATAACTTTCTTGTCCGTTGACATTATATATAGAAGTACGTGTCTCTCCTAAAAAGAGTTTTTCTTCGGCGCACGACCCTAATCAATCCTCCATGTTGGAGTAGACCTTTGCACTCAATTCCTCCAAAGAGGGCACAAAATTCATTTTTTCTAGTGTTTCGTTTTCGGAAAGGTTTTCTGTCAGTTTTGCCGAGTGCTTCGTAAGATGCCCAACCAAGCTAGCCACTTTCAACCGATTCCTTTCAGTGCCCTGGTAGCTGGCCCCCACTGTTTCCAGAACTTTATCGGCACCAGCATGGACTAGCGATTTGACGATTTCTGCGACGGACTCGTCGTTCAAGTAGGTACTGAGCTCCGATAGCAGATGGTTCAGTTTCTCCGTATTGGTCACATTATTGTTGAACTTGGCCAGCACGTCGAAATCGTTGGTTTGTTGCAGCAGGAAAAAGTTCTGCTCGCTCGGTGGTAAAATACATTTCGAAATGAAGGCTGAATTCAAAGTTTGTGTCTCAATCTGAGACTGTGTCTTTTTGATCAACGATACAAAATCGTCAAACGAGACTACATCTCTGGGCTCCACCGATGAGAAAACGTCCCTAACTTGCGTTTCGATCGTTTCAACCAAATGAGCTGTTCCCTTATTGATAATCCACCAGCTAAAGGATAAGAAAGCTTGTTCTGCCAAGTTTTCCTCATCCAAGTCTTGGTTGTTCAACATCTCGATTCCCTTGCTTTGCTCCGCTAATTTGATAGCCGACTCCAAGTAGGATCTTCTAGAGAGAACGTTGAGCTGCAAGTGTATCAACAGCATTAGATACGATTCCGAGTAAAGGGTGGTCAAGAATCTTGCCACGCTGATAATCTTTAAATCCTGCCACAACTCTATTTTACTTTTCCTATTTTCTGCAAAAGCTTCTCCCAGTTGCGATGCCGACTCGCTTATCGAAGCCGACCCATACGAAGAGGATAGTTGTTCTTGTCCTAGTTGTTTTTCCATTCTTCTCGCGTTCAGCTCGCCTGTGATCCTCTCAACGTTCAGATTACCATACACAGAGTCCTTGAGCATCGGCAGTAAGCTCAGGAATACTACAAAGCAGTCGTGCTGCGTCTGCTGGAATCGCAGCTTGATTTGTTCCCTCGCAAACCTCTCCTCCTCAATTCTTTTTTGGGCCTCCCGAAACTTGTACGCGACGTACTTGGTAGTGGCAAAGATGGCAGCCACTATCGTTGTAGATATGAACACTTTGCGTCTATTGCGGCGAAGAAGGTTTCTGAGATATGATAGCATGGTGGATGGTGCAGGGATGCAGAGTTGATCGGAAATGATGCACGGATGGGACTGATTAACCTCCGATAAAATATCAATTCAAGCGGTGCGAGAATAATGAAAACTGGAAGTCACGCAAAATAAGTGTTACCGTGTTTTACTCTTTAGGTGTTGCTGCTGCATAATGACTTTTTTTTTTCTCACATGAGTGTGGACCCTACTTGGATCTGAATAATATATGGCACACACCTTTCCAATTAAGAAAAAGCACACTACAAACTTCAAATCTCACATAACATGCTCTGTAGGGTGCCACTAATTTCTCTTTCTCAGACTAGGTTTGTTGGATTGACCAGATATCTTAATATGGTGAGCCGGTGTTTGTCAAAGCCAAGTGAACATGAACCAGAACATTAACAGGAGCTTTTTGGTTTGGTTCACCAGCCGAGGGGATCCTTTTAGGGTCAGCGACCTCACCATTCAAAAAAATAGCATGTATGAGGAGAAAACGGATACAAGGGCTCAAGATAAGGTCTAGTGCTTTTCGGCGATTTGCAAAGTATAAGTGACATTTATCTGCCATTCCACTTAAAAAAGGTCTTTAATCTTATGACATTACTAAAACATCTGGGATCCTCCACATTTTGATGTCTCTCTATACACTTTGAAATAATAAAGCTTGTCAGTTTACGCTTTGCCTCAATCACTCAAAATCACCCTATTTAACCTCCTTTGCTTTCTTACCGATTTTCCGCCGCTTTTTCTTGGAGGATTCACTCTCCGTTGAGCTGTCTTCGAATTTTGTGTGCTTGCCTTCAAAGTTAACTTTACTTATGGCTGACTTATTGCGCAACTGTGACTTGAGAAATTCCTTGGTCCTCTCGGCGTCTTTCTCCTTATGTTTCTCCTTGTTATTTATCTTCTGCTCGAGCTCTTTGTACTGTGCCATATAAGTCTTCACCCTTGATAGATCTTTCATGATCTCGTGACTGTCGGTGTTTACGCCGGCTGTTTTCAAGTATGCTGATGTTAGTGAACAAACTGTTGCTTCAACTTACAAAAATATATCGATGCCAGTAGGTAGCTGTAGCTATTTATTGTATTCAACCTTTCCAAAGGAGGTTTTCCCGCCACTCTCTCTTCCAGTGATTTGGAGAGCACTTTTTCAAGAGAACTCTCTAGGTCTTTGATCGAATCACCAAGTACTCCATTGTACCTTTCAACCTCTTTTATGTTCTCCATATTTCTGTTTTCGATTTTGCGCGGACACGACCTATTTGTGAAAAGTGGTGTATTGATGGGTTAGGGCCATGCTACCACGGAAAAGTAGGCCCGACATCTCTTCCTTTTGTCTTATTAAGTAAAGAACCCTTCTGATGTCATCAAATACGTATTTTTTTTTTTTTTGAACATACGTATTAATGAATTATTGGCCATTGCGAATATAGGCAGTACCCAGGTCGAAGGAATTACCTCATGCGACTGGACTGGACAGTTCTTCAGGTAAAACCTGATGGAGGAGCAAGATATTTTCTACATATCATGGGTCATTCTATTGAATTTCATCTTTACAAAGCTGTCTGTGATTCATAGTGGATATCACACTATGGTCAAAGGAACCTTGACGGATCATTACGCTGGACTTTATTCGACGCATTTGAAGAATGACTCATTCGCGGCAGAACTACAAAAAGTAAGAAAAGAGCTGGCCATCAGGCAAAGGAGGCTGTTGAAAATTTCGAAAAATCTGCACCCTCATGCAGCTTTATGCACCTTTTTGCAGTGCGCAGTAAGAAGCTGTATATCAGTTTGAGAGTCCGTTTCACAGTTTCTAGCTTAATAGCATGTGTGTCAACTGCATCTTGAAAAAGCTACCATTAACCCAACTTTCAAAATAAATGTACTATGAGCTGTAGTCGACCGGTCTGATGACTAGCCAGACCTCGTCTTATGAACGCAGTAGACCAACTTGCGAGGTGGTTAAAAGGGAAGAATCTAAAGCGAGGAAAACTTCCAAGCAAATAGGAAGCTAAACAACTTTGCTGTAGGAGGTTCATTAGTACCGTTGTTGTTATGCTCTCTTGAGATCGGGTCCTGCTCCCAAATCACAGCTGTATCCGATTTACATCTTCTTAAATCATGGAAAAAATTGTATGTTTGAAGAGAAAGTCTCAGAGAACTTCGATCTAGTTCCTCTGTCAATGAATCTGCTTTGTCCTTGGCTGAAAAGAGCCTTTTTTTTTTACTAAATGAAAGCCTTTTTGGAGTCTCTTATCTCGAAGAAAAATAAATAAAAAGAACTTGGGAAATAGTAGCGGCAACAACTCACTTGTTTTCACTCTCACTTATTCCCTTTCTCTGCCTTCACAACCCTCGTTATGTCTTGGAATATCGATCCCCCTGCGTTTTCCCCCCTAAGCATATGCATGGAACACGCCGTCGTGCATGTGCGGGTAACGTTTCATGCTTGAGATTTGCTTCAAATACCCTTAATCTTTACAGCGGGAGATTAGTGGTTGAGCGTTGTCATTAACACATAACCTTGTGAGCTTAAGTGGAAGAATTCTATCGAGAATCCAGGATTTTTGAAATCCCATTTTTCCAACTATCGAAAATGAGCACCAGTGCAGGATCCCGCAATCTGCGGACCCCGCGAGCGGCTAATGACACAACTTCCAACCCTAAAAGGGAACTAAAAGGAGGAGAAACTCGCTCAGTCAAAAGACGGAACAGCGGAATCTCAGATTATAATTCCATTTCGGAGATTAGTGATGTTTTACTGAGGATAGAAAACATCCGCGATGTCAAGGAAATCAATGAATTACAACACAAGATATCTCGAGACTATAAGGAGCTCACTTTTGAGTTTGCCAGCTCAAGCGTAAACCGCATAAATGAGATGATCCAGGCTATCGATGATGTCAGCGAAGATATCGGAGCTCAGTATGAGAATTATAAAACCTTTGTGCGAGGCGGCAGTGCTCCCACTGAAGCTGTTATACCTTCTCCGATCGAGTCTGCGATTTTTTCTGAAGCGTTTAGAACCCTGCTGAAACCTTACCACGACCGTATATCAGCTGCTGAAGAGGGCTATTATCTTCAGAAGACTCTACTTGATGAGAACCTCAGAAGAAGCGAAGCAATCAGTCAAAGACAGCTTTTCAAGGATGCGATAGAAGCGAGAGAAAAGCTGTGCTTTGAGGCAAGTAGCCAATACGCGAAAATGAATTATCAGAAGAACGGGTGGGACTTTTATGAAAGTCGAAGAAGAAGAACAATCTCGGATCGCAAGTGTTCAGCGAGAATAGGTCAGAAACAGTCTGACGTTACTCAAGAGGTTTACAATGCCGCGTTTGAGAGATACAGACTGGAAAAAGATCACAGTCTTATCAAGGATGACGACTACTACAAGGTGGTGGTGGAGGTTGAGAATAACGGCTCGGGCTATCTGAAAGAGCTTTTTGAGGATATGGCCGTGAAGAAGCCAAGCATAAAACTTGACGAACGGGGAAGGGTCCGGTTTCACAAGAAGCCTGCAGTGCAGCTTACGAGAAAGGGAAGGGACGGTGAGAGCGGAGTCACTTCCTTGAGTCAGACTGAGATTGATACCGATCTGCAACTCATGCGGATGATGGCGGGCAAAGATGTTAGACACGGTCAACTATGTCAGGAAGAGGAGGTGGAGTGACCCGAGAGGAGTGACCCGAGAGGGCGTTATTTAGCATTTCAAAGAGCATAATTTATTGATTTATGAGAAGAGGTAAACCTATAGTAGTTGGAGTTTGAGTTGTGTGATATGGACTTGTGCTGACTGTGTTAGGGTCTATCCGCTACTATATCATATCGGGCGACCTAGGCATAAGTTTAGATGGAGTATATTAGTCCTATATATACCGTACTGTAGAATTGCTGGTACCTGACTGACTGATCGAAGGTGTTTATTCATCAAAGCCGAAGGAGTATGAAGCTTGTCGCAGATGGTGTGGATGATCTGTGGTCTGAGTAAGCTGACGACCAACTGTATACAAGGGCTGAGAGTTTATTACAACGAGGAGTCAGACCCTTGTTAGTTCAAGGAAATGCATTCCCAGACGGTTATTATTGTTATTGCTCTACTTTGAATCTTTTTCCAAAACGCTAGTAGTTTGTTAGGAGAAGCTCCTGGATATGGTCTAACCTGTAAATTACTTGCACCATATCCTCCCGATTTTTTCAGCCAGCGAATAACAGTGGAAACCTGCTAATTATGCCATGAGTATTCAACTTATGTTTAAACATCTGTCTGACTCAAAGTCAGGCAGATCTGCTCAGAGATCAAGACAGTTAAGAGTAATTTTGCGTCAAGCAACCAACTTATCACACTTTCAACCCGCAAGTCTGCGCACTGATATGCGGAATACAGCCTAAATTTTTGATTTCCTTCATCCTACTCTGAGGTCCACCTTTTGAGGTCCACGGCCTTATCATTTGATGTTTTTCTAAAGATAGTTCGGTTTAAAGGTTGGTAAAAATCAATAGCTGCTATTAAACTGCACTACAGGAAATGAACCTGATAGAAGACAGTTAGATGTTGATGGTGTGGAAATCTGGCAGACTTGAAGATTCCACTATCATTAGTGTGAGCCCCTCCGTGACTCTTCCGTCTTGTAGACATTTTCTCCTTCCCTTCAAGGCCGCCAAATCGCTGCCTCAGAAGAACGCCCGATGCCCCTTTTAAGTTTAAGCTTAAACTCCGCAGCTTCCTCCTTTAATAATCTAGCGCTTGTGAATGCAGCAGCTGGTGCCTTGGAGAATCTGGCCAATCACAAGCCAGATCTGAAGTCTATATCTGCTTAATATTATTTCGCCTTGCTTTCGTCATGAGGTTTTGGCCTGTAATATACCCTTCCCGTTTAGCTGTTCTTGATTTGATGTCACGATAAACTTCTATACGTCTTCAATACACCTGTGAGCATCAATGATCAATGCCAGGAGACAGAGTCTGGGCGACACGGAAAAACATGCATGAGAATATCAGCACGCTACAAAAGATTACCCATCCAACTAGATATGACTCAAATAAAATCTTTACTGTTTGATTAGAAAATTTTTATGGTTATGTTTGTTAGGCATACTTAACTGTACTATTGTTAGCTTACTTGGTAAGTTGTTATAACAATGTATTTATTGCACCATTAACTACAGAAATATCATAGAACAAGTCGCCACAAGTCTCCAAACCAAACGAGCATCTTCACCCGGAAGCTCTCCTGTTCAAATAAGACTAGTCTCTCGTTGCTGAAACCCTAATACCCTCTGCCAGAATGTCCACAAGCCTCGTTAGTTGAAATGGCAAATCGCAACGGTATACTGTGGTATGTTAATTCATCATTTGAAGCTTGATCGAAAACATCATGATCCACGCCATTCGAACCTCCTTCAGCTTCCGCTGGCGGACTTTGAGTCTGTAAAACATCCATCTTCCTCCTCCTTTGAACACTTGTTGATTGGCCCAGATGGGGCATCGTCACATAAAACAGACTGAAGACTCGAAAATCTGTCATGGTAGGATACTGAAGCTATAGGCTTTACATCTGGCTTCTAGTATGTTGAAAGTGTTGGTTCGTTAATCATCGAACAGGCCAATGAAAAGCGATACATTTGACTTGAAAAAAAAACAGACTGTCAAAATGAAAGATCTCTCCTAATTGGCCCTCCGATGTCAATTTTGATAGCTCAATGTTCAGCTAAAGCTGCCACAGAGTAAGAGTTCAATCACATTGTTATATCAGGCCTATGGCTGATAATTCGACATACTCTTTAGTGTACCGTCATGCATCTCGAAGGTCCAGTAGATATGTAGCAGACTTGACTGATGGTGTGGAGGTACGAGTATGCTCAAACGGCATCAAACAAAAAGTGGTCTCAAACCCCGAAGCCATTTCTTTCGCTCCAGCATATTTGTTAAAGGTTAAATGGTTATCATTTGATTCATTCTCATCTAGGCTAGATTTTTGGGGGTCAATTACTATACTGACCATACAGATTTATGGGCACGCACTCCCTTCGAGAAGCTATGTGCTCTCATTATGCATAGAGGCCGGCTTAAGTACCTTTAACTTCTGGCGCATATTACTAGAATTTTGTCAGGTTCTGGTGGTTACCCTACCTTCTGTAGACTATATAAGGGCTGTATCCCACTCAATACACCTCATCTAGGCTATGCCTAGGTCACCTGATCTGATATTGTAGGCCACAACCCTTACA
>JAKTTA010000200.1:43516-61629 GCA_030580415.1 Citeromyces nyonsensis
CAGGTTCTGGTGGTTACCCTACCTTCTGTAGACTATATAAGGGCTGTATCCCACTCAATACACCTCATCTAGGCTATGCCTAGGTCACCTGATCTGATATTGTAGGCCACAACCCTTACAAATTTGGATTTACTGGATAAACCAGTATTAGCTGTCTAGAATTTGGATTTACTGGATAAAACAGTATTAGCTGTCTAATAAATGACTTGTACTCCAGCACTAGAGCTGTCTAACAAACGGCTCGTTATCCAACATCAGAACTGCTTTGTTTGATTAAAAGAGAAGGAGCTCCTTCTGATTAAGTTCAAGATTCTCAACCATAGCACACTCACAACAAAACGACTGCTCATCTCTGAAACTGACTCAGAGTAATAAGTCTACCTAGGAATGTCACTGAGGAGGGAATTGCGCGGGCTTCTAAAGAGACATATACTGAGGTAATCTTGAGACAGTCACTGTTATATGTTTCGTCTCCCCATCCCCACACCACCAAAGGCAATGTCACAAATAGATACGTTTTTGTCGATTACAGCCACTTCAGATCGGGATGTAGCTGAAAGGTTCATGGAAATGGCAGGCGGCGATGTGGAAAATGCCATTGCCATTTTCATGGAAAACGGAGGGGGCGCTGGTGCTTTTGGATCACACTCGTCTGACGCCGATATGGCAAGCAGACTACAGAGTGAAGCGTATCAGGAGCCTGTTCGGGAGCCAATGCAGGCGAGAAGGGAGAGGCTGGTTGATTTTGACGACTTCACTCCCTCTGTATTTAGAGAACGCAGCGCTACGATGTTTAATAACGCACCCAGCAGTATCTTCAACCAGAGGTTTGAGGTTGATGAGGATCAGGAGATGACAGACGACGAAGAGGACGACTTTTTGACAAGTACGCAGAAGAGACTTGCAAAGATATTCCGTCCGCCGTTTGATCTGATGACCAGAGAAGACTTGGAAGGAGCTCGAAAAATCGCCCAGAGGGAGAAAAAATGGATCATGATCAACATCCAGGACCCGACAGAGTTTCAGTGTCAGGTTTTGAACCGTGATTTCTGGTCCAATCAAGATATAAAGCAGATTGTCAAGCAAAATTTTATCTTTCTCCAGTTTCAGAAAGATTCCCAAAGTGGCCAGGAGTTTGAACAGTTTTACCCCTTTGACGAGTTCCCACACATTGCCATCTTGGATCCCATAACAGGCGAAAAATTCAAGAGCTGGAGCGGGGCGCCGATTATTCCAGGCTGGATAGAGGAAGTTGTCGAGTTTTTGAACCGATTCTCTCTGGATCCTGGTCACATCAACCCCACTGTACAACACACGCGGAAAGTGGATTTCGACAGCATGAGCGAGGAGCAGCAGATCGAACTGGCGATGAAGAGATCCGTAGGCGGTGGACGCGAAGACCCCATCAATCTCGACAGCGATACAGACGAGAGTTTCCAAGCCGAGTCGGACGAGGAGAGTTCTGATGACGACGAGGCTGTAATCACGAGAGGACAGTCTGAAAAAGATTCCAGCGAGACAGAAAGTGTCGAGGAGGATGAGGCTCAACTCATGGAGGACCTCACCGACGAGGAGCTGTTTGCTACAATCCTACCAGCTCCACACACTGAGCCTCCAGCCGGCCCAGAAACAACCCGCATCCAAATAAGAACTGGCGACGGCAAACGTGTAGTTCACAGGTTTTCCTTAAACGAAAAAGTGAGGGATTTGTTTGCCTTTGTCAAGAACGATTTCGACAAAACTCGCATCTTCCAACTCACTTCCCACCGTGTCAACCTGATCAAGGAGGTGAACAAAACTGTCGAAGAAGCGGGACTGAAGAACGCTTCTGTGTTGATTGAGTTTCTGGATTAGCTACACTTTCTCCAAAAGTGGCTTGTCTAGAAACCCCTCCCTCCCCTTGACAATCACCCTCCTCTGGATAAACATCTCGAGCGGGTAGTTGCCTCCAACGGTGTGCGCAAAGATGAGCTGCGATGCGTCCTTCTTGGAAAGCTCGTCCAGCTTTTGGCCTATATTCTCCTTGAAGAATTGCATGTTGATCTTGGACGACTTGGATGCTGTGCTCGTGAGCTTCTTGCTCAAAAAGCTCTTTTGCTTGGGTGTTGCGCTTCCTGACATGTATAGCGATTTCACAAACACATCCTTCAGATCTTCGTTCTCCGCCAAGTAGACGTCCACTTGCTGAAAGATCTCGTCCAGATAGATGGACTCCTTCAACACTGGCGACTTGGCGTACCAGTTCCCCGAAGAGTACGACTTGAGCGTGTACAGCCCGTCCGCGTAAAAGACACGCAGATACCTTGTCATCGACAGAGACAGAGCCCACGAGTGTCTCCCTACATTCACCCACGGATACTTGTGGTGGATAAACTTTGCAAACCGCTCTTTCCGCTCCTTCTCCACAGCAGCCTTCCTGTCGTTGACATACTGGTGGGCCTCCAGAAACGACTGCAGCCCTGTGTACTCTCTCATGTCAAGTTCAGAGGCCAACTCAATCGACAGGTCCGCACAAGACCGCCGTGGAATGCCATCCGGTGGGAAAAGTGGCTCCTTGCTAGTTGTGTGAGCTCCCACAAGCGTCGGATCAAGCGCCATGCCTGTCTCAGACGCATCCACGAAATCCACCACGTGACATGTTTTCTTCTGTGGGTGTTTCCGGAGTCCTCGTCCAACCATCTGGATCAAAAGGGGAGTAGACTTGGTGGGTCGAACGAGAAATAAGGAGTCTATGTTTGGGATATCTGTTCCCTCTGTGAAAACCCCACAGTTCATCAAGACGGGCAATTTGCCCTCCTTAAACTCGCTTATCAGACTCGCCCTGTCGTCCTTACCGGTTTCTCCAGTAACGTACTGTGCGTCGATACCGTATTTTCGAAACAAGTCAGACAGATCCTTCAAGTGCTGCACGTTGACACAGAAAAAAAGGGTAGAGCGCCACTTGTGCTGTCTCTGCAAAGTTATATAGCTTTTCAGAACAATCTCGTTGATCTCATCTGTGTTTACGTGCTTTGCCAGACTCTCCGTCTTGTAGTCCTTGCTTGTGGTTTCAACGGACGACAGATTGAGCATTGCCCCAATTGTCAGAATCTGTGGATCGCACAGATATCCCTGGTCTATCATTTCCGCCACGTCTTTATGGTAGCTTATGTAGTCAAAGACAGAGCTCAAAGGCACCTTATCGTGTCTTTGGAGAGTGGCAGAAAACCCAACAACAGCCACTGACGATTTGTCCCTGTCTCCTCCAAAATGCTGAATGACTTTATAGAAACTAGGCGAAACCGCGTGATGGCACTCGTCAATGATTATTGCCTTGAAATCGCGTGGATCGTATTCATTCAGTCGTTCGGCCGTCCTGGCCAAAGTTGGTACGGATGCTACAATTACGTCCGACGTCTGAATCTGCGCGCGATGCTTAGCTATGTCTTTATCCACCACCATATCAGGGTGGATCTCCGAGAGCTTCTCCATAGCCTGTCGCACAAGTTCGGTTCTATGTACAAGAATAAGAGTTTTACTGCCTCCGGTGGAGGGATTTGGAGGAATCTCTGGGATTAAATGCGCAAAAATAACCGTCTTACCAGACCCCGTGGCCATACTCACAGCCACTCGTCTGTAGTTTTCACTCAAGGATTTCAGTGAGAGATCGATAGCCTCACGTTGGTACGGTCGAAGACTCAATTGAGAGTGCCATCGAACTAGACTTTTCAGAAGTTTCATCCCTGGCGGGTTCGAGTCGAGCCGGGGTGGTATTGTATCGGTTTTATATAGAGCGGGTGAAACATATTTGAAACAGTATGATCTTGTTAGTCTTGGCACTATATACTCTCGGCACCTACAATTCAACCCCTTTAGCAATATAAGTAGACTACTGTGGATTGTCGTTTTTTAAGTCTCTCTCGTGTAAAGATATCACACTCTGTTCACTCCTCCAAACTGTCTTTCTCTCAATTAACTTCTGAATGCTATTAAATGACACCAGTATTAAAAGTTGAGCTTATACTACAAAGCTGAAACCTCCTGACTGGCTATTTCGGAAGGAGTGGAATATACGCGAAATATCAACAGTATCTCCATTCGACAGATATTACCATTCCACTGCAATCTCTGCAAATGAGCTCATTGACTCCGCTTCGCTGAAGTAGCTCCTTCACTTACGCTTCGTCGCATTTGCTTGCCATTTCACTCATAACGATAAATCTTGCTGGGCAGACTCAAAATCGACCTCTCCTTTTTCTCGCCTCCTTGCCGTCTGAATCCAAATGACCTCACAGAACGGCCGCCTCCCGCAGTGGGGGAATTACTCTCACCCTTCTCCATTCTATTCAGCCACCACCTAGCAAGTAGCCCCATCACAATCACCACAAAACAAATCACCCCCAAGATACCAAACCACCAGCCGAGACCAGAAGCATTCTGGCCCGGAACTTGTACATTCATTCCAAACAAACCGGTCACCAGGTTGAGCGGAACAAGAATGGTACCGATGAGAGTGACTTTTGAAAGCATTTCAGTAACCTTATTATTGGCGTTGAAACTCTGCACTTGCAGTTGAGCCAAATAGTTTGAGTGCGATCTGCTGAAAATCTTCTCGTACGACAGCAGACTCTGAAACATGGTGATGATATGATCCTGGATATCACCGAGATACAGAGCAATATCTCCTCGTGGCTGGGCGTGTTCCAAATGCGAGAGCCCCACGTGAGACTGGGAAGTCTGAGACTCATCCTGGCATCTTTTTGCAAACATCTTTATAACGTCAGCCTTCCCGGACAAGAGCCTCATCAGCGTCATCACTTTCCGACGCGACTCGCCGATCTTTTGCAGCATGAGCCCGAAATCTGTCTCCCTGGCAACAAAGACAGAGTCCTCAATCACGTCTGCTTCGTACTCTATGGCATGAATCACGGGAGCAAACTCATCGGTGATGTCATCGATTAGAGCATAGCACAGCCAGTCGGCAGACACGTTGACGTAGTCTCTGAGCTGCCTCACTCTTCTTCTCACGTTGGCAGGGTGTGAGATGGGGGCAAAGTGGAAAGTGAGGATGCCGTCTCTGAACACCACGATATAAACGTTGATAGGTTCCAAAAAATCCTCACTCTCGTTGTCTGTCTCGAAAGTGTGGAAACATACAAAGTAGTAACTTTTGAAAAGCTCAACTTTTTCTCTGGTTTCCTGCATCCGGATATCCTCAGCCGTCAGCGGATGGATCCCGAAAGCCTTGGCCAGCATCTTCATCTCGCTGTCAGTAGGGCAGACACAGTCCAGCCACCACGTTCCCTCGCCGTTGTTGAACAGATCCTGCACCGACTGCTTGGTGCCCACAAGCGACGGAATGTCGGAGGCGTGGATCGTCTCCTCGTTTTCCGAGTGGAAAAACGAGAACCGGTCAGGCGGAATGGAAAAGCTACGGCCGTTGGTAAACTGTACATTGTCTTCCGTGGCGGTAGAGGAAGTGATGTCAACGAGGTTGGACGCCTCTTCCACTTTCTCAAGCTCTGCATTGGCGTAATCTTTGGGAGAAGGCATCCCTGTAGATCCAGAACGAGGGGTGTACTTCAAAGCGGCAGAAGAGAGTTTCCTACTCCCTGTAGAATGATTTAATTGCTGATTCTTGATCTTTTCCTCCCTCTGAGAAATGAGCAAATTTTCCTCCCTCTGCTCCTTGGTGAAGTCTTCAATCTCGTCAAAGTCGATTCCGCGGATCCGACGGTGCTCCGGAACCATAGGGAAACACACATCCTCTTCTGTTTCCTGCGAGTCACGTGAAGCGTGAGAGTCGGCATCGGACTCTTGCGACAGCGAGGGTTTTCTCTTGAACTTTCTCGCTCTGGCGTCTTCGCTCTTTTGAGAATGGACAGAGCTTCTTGAAATTCTTCGCGCCAGTTTCCCTCCCAGTAATATTCCATCGCTGGGTTTCAGTTTTTCGCCAGCAGAATTTTGTCTGGCATTCACGGGGGGCAGTTTGAAGGAGTAGTCCTGGCGGACTCCAGAATCCTTTCGATAAGCAGATTGGGGTCTGGCAGTACGGAGGTTGAACGACTCGTCGTCTGACTCATCCTCCACCATTTGGCTCCGCAGATCCTTGGAGTCCAAAAGAACAGAGTGCTGTCTCTGGTACTTTCTCTCGTCTTTGGGTGGTTTGGCTGATGTATCGAGAGAATTGGATCTGCCAGTTTTTTTCCTTCTAGGAAGGGAGGACTCCTGAAACCTGTGGTCGTTCAACTGCGAGTCGTCCGAGATATCGGAGTGGATCGCCTCGTCGTGGGTGGATGTGGGCGAGATGGCCGAGCTCGAAACTGATGCTGCGTCTGACATCTTATGGAGGCTCCTTGTTTACTCGGTAAGATAAGCCTGATGGGAGCTTGAGTGTTTGGAATCGGTTGATGTAAAACAGGGTGGACTGGGTTGGAGCTCTCGGCGTTGGGAGAAGAGAGAAGAACGCCTGGATGTTTGGTACATAGAATTTTTTGAAGGTGCAAGGGTGCGCACGTGTAGTGCGGATGGAGAAACCCCAAAAAGTCTCTTTCCGCGACGCGGATATAAGAAATTGGTTTCTTTTTTACATCAGGTGCTATAAGAATGACTTTTTCTAAAAGGTTTATCGCCACTTTTATCATCGGTTTTATTCCGCCGGTGTTTTGACAGACTGTGAAATTCCAAAAATATCACATGACAGCACATCCTCACACCGTGCGGCTTAACCATCCGACGGATGCAGAATAAAGAAGCACCAATGATGTTTCTGCCAGCCTCTTTGTTCAAAACTAGTGAATTGCATACTGATAATATTTTTTTCAGGTAGAATTGGTGCACTTTAGGGGTAAATAAACTGAAGGAGTAGAGAGGTAATGCTAGTTTATTCAAGGTGATGCTTGTTTGGTTAGTACACGACATTTGAAATCGCAAGGTGTAAGGATTGTCTGCTGGACAAGGATCCAAAAAAAAAATTTCTCAGATTTCCATGCTAATTGAGTTCTCGCCTTCAAACGCAATCTAAAAGCTATGAAATGGACCTCGTAAACTCACAGATATTGTAGACGCAATTTGTAGATTTTACATGCACATCCTAACATCTCTCTCTCATGCTTACGCTTCGCCGCATTTTTTTTTCACCAAAAAACTAGAGGTATTGTATTCTCGCTTATATAATTAAACCTCCTCGCTACCGCTTCATGACTCTCCTATTCAGAAACATCATCGTCAGCCAAATACTCCTTGGGGAACTCTTTAAAAGGAACATGCTCTTCTTCGAACCCAATCTCAAACCCTTCCAGCCACGGCCCCCATTGAGGAAGACTCAAGGACTCCAGGGGCATATTCTTTTCTTCAAACTCGGCATAGCTGGTGCCAGTAAGTTTTTCAAAAATCTGCTCAAAGTAGAAAACCAAACTACACAGACCCCTTAAGTATCCTGCGTCTGGAGAGTTGGGTTTTCTCGGTGGAATGGTGGTATCTTTGGGCAAATCATCTTCTCCAGGGAAGCACTGGGCAAAATCAATAACTTTCACCTTGAGCAAACCATCGCTGCCCTCTTTCCCGTCGTACATCAACAAAAGGGATGAGCCGTACATTCTGTAACCTTTCAAAAGCTTGAAGCTTTCTCTCAGGTGACTTATATCTGCAATCGCTTTCGGGATATGCCGTACGATACTCATCAAACTGACCCCATCGTACAGAAACCGACAAAGACACTTTGCAAACTCTTCGCCAGCCCGAACTTTACGACCAAAATACTTGTCTCTGCATATAAACTCCTCCTTCTTCACGTCCCACACCTGCATTCCGCAAACCCTTACACCGAGCTTGCGGCTCGTAGTAGAGGCGCATTTTTTCCGTTGAGACTTTTGCTTTGCAGGCGTAGCTTTCAGTCCGTACTGCCTTGTGCCCATCTTGAGGTCTAAAACACACGGTTTTTCCATCCCGCTCGTGAGATCTTCCAGTAGAATGAACTGCTCGAAGCGAGTGTGTTTCCTGAAAGACTTCCACCGGTTTTCACTGGAATCAAACACCTGAACTGTCCCATTATCGTAGAGAGACCCTTCTTCAGTCTCCTCCTCGTCAGCGGGGTCTTCGTCCATGGCGAACATAAAGTCTGGATCGTTTTGGGCGGATTTTTTGATGCTCTTGATGAACTGCTCCCTTGAAGGGAACTCCACTTCTGTGTCAGACTCCACTTCTCCTATTTTCTTCAGGTCGAGTAAAGAGTGGTGTTGGGAGCTTCTTCTCAGTTCGTTGGAGGTACTCATTTTTTCCATGTCAGAATTCATGCTATGCCGCTGGCTTCTAGTTCTATAAGCCATTGGAACGGCACGAATACTCGAGTCGTCGTTGAAATGCTGGCGTCGGCGACCGTGAGAAGCGGCCGCTTTCCTCGCCTTCTCTTTGATGGGAGCGAAAACCTCGTAGATGATCTGCTCCTGCAGCTTGTGGTTGCGCGTGGTGGCTCCACTAATAGCCGGAGGAGAGCTGGAAGCTGCTGCAGTTCTGGGAGACGCAGAGTAGCGGCTCCACAGTGACTGAGGGATTATATGACGATTGTCGTCTAGAACAACCTCCGGTGCCAAGCACGCCTCTTTCAGTTTGGGAGAAGCCTGAGGGGTCTGTGGCTCTTCGGGAATCAGGTCAGAGTATCTCACGTTCAAAACACCAATGTAACGGGGCATGAAATGAGAGAGATCAGGATGTCGTCTCTCTATATTTTCGTACCAAAAATTCTCCCCATACACAAGTGCTTTACATACAGCTTTATGCGAGAACCTGAAAATGGCTGTGTGGCCGCCTACTTTATTTTTAAAGGGGCGCAGCTCTACATTCAGGGAGAAGGGTCCCTGGTCGATTACTTCTTGATGCGTTTCAATGTGATTATTCAACGAGGGAGACTCTTCTTGGGATTTTTTCAAGTTCTGGATCTGGTGGCTTTCATCGTTGTAATCAAACTCTGCCTCAATAGTGAGCTCTTCCGGTGACTGAGAGACCCCTCCGCTTTTATGTGGGATGTATACCGCGGAAGAGATGGGTTCCAACTGTTGTACTGATTTTGAAACTTCGTCTGATTCTTCTCTTTTCCTTTCTGCTGGATTGAGCCTGACGTCCCCTTCCTCGTTGGATATTGGCTCCTTACTGGTCTTGTGGCTTTCGGACTTGCCCTCGAAAAGACGAAGCGATTTGGCAGCTTTCCTTCCAGCTATCGAACCATTTTTATCCTTCGCCTCTACAGGTTGTAAGCTGAGCTCAGATAACTTGTTTGTTTCGACTTCTTCACTTATTTTACTCCGCGTGCTCATCTGTTTTGAGAATGAAGGGTCATAAAGGTTTCTTTGTTTGTGGTTATTGCCTGTGGTGTAAGGATTCCCACGGGGCTGTTATCAGTTACGGTGAAGATATATATTTCAGTTTCCTGATTCGGTGACAACGTGGGCCCAACACTATCATTGAAGTGAGGTGGAAATTGTAGTGAGATGATGTAAAGTTTTGTTTTGAGCTATTTACAAGAGGGAACGCACTCTCCCGCGGATTCACTGTGGATAGTAATTCCAGCTAGTGTTCAAGTCCTCTAGCTTGTAGTTATGGATAATGTCTACGACACTTTTTAAAAGCGATATTAAAAGGTGCTGAAGATGCCCCGATATCAGAAACAAGGTCAATAGAAGCTGATTTCGATCATATGGTCAGAATCTCGAATTAAAGGTCTGGAAAAGGTCTCTTTTTCAGTACACTGACAGCTATGTTTCCAGGCATGAAGACGAATGCATCTCTCAATCAAAAAGATGAACATTCTTCACAAGAACGGAAGTTGAACTGACGCTTACAGTTTCAGTAAATTCCCAAAAGGGGCTTTGTTGATGTGAATTATTTCTCCAAGTCGATGTGTATGGATTCGATATGCACTGGATGCATATTATGTCTTTTGCCCCTCTAGTGGCCCTCTTCCCTTCTTCAGCCCATGAAGCGTTTTCTTATCCCATTATCAAACTAATTGTATTTCATTTCTTCCACCTGCAGAAACAAAAACTTTCAGCTGAGACACTTGGAAAATTCAAGTGACGATTAAATAAGACATTTCATCAAGTTCGAATGCTTGACCCCAAGTCCACCAAAAATCATCGCCGGTTGATCTAAACTCAGACGCCAAACACTTAGAAGTAGCCACTTTTTTTGACATTTCTGTCGCTACAAATGTCACCACCATAAACGGATCCTCCAGAATGCCAAGCGAATAATGCTAGTGCCACATTTTCTCCGTGAGATAAAATGCGGAGACGTCCAGCCAACATACATCACTTTCATTTGGAACCCCATTAAACTAGTTGGAGCCTATCTCAACATTGTACCAACTTCTCAGTCTACTCTCTGCTAAACATGACGACCGCTCCGCTTCAGATCAGGCCTTGCACCCACTGAATTACTCTCCCTTTTACAAAAGTCTTCTGGAATTTACAGCTACTTACTTCAATTGATTGGTCGCCCCCTTGACATCCACACAGGTCTGTGCGCAGGATCTCAGGTCATTCAACTGAGGCATACACTCGCTTTTCACCTGCTTACTCCGCAAGCAAGTCTCGTATCCTTTCAGCTTGTCCATGCACTTCTGCTGGATTCGCTGGAACGCAGGAACACTGGTCTTGATGCAATTGGACAGTTCCAGCTGCGTCTTCTGACACTCGGAGAAATCTTTACCCGGAGTGGATATACACTGGTTGTACTCTAGAAACGGCTTTGGACAACCCTTGGCAATCAAAAGTTAGACTTTTCGTGGCAATTGACTCACTTCTTCCAGCAGTATTTGATCTAGCGCACCTGACATTGTGTTTTTTTTTTTTTCTTTTTTTTCTTTTTACATGCAGAATCTACTGGCTCATTGCCCCAACATTCTAAAACACACCAATTCAAAGGGTGAATATGACTTTTCTACGGTAGAGGCTAACGTGGCGTACGCAAAAGCCTGTTTGAGCCTTTACCACAATTTAGATGTCGAAATCAACCTAAACCGCTTATGTCCTAGAGTTACCAACCGAATGCTATACTTAGAGTATCTGAAGAGCCTTATAGAGTCATCTTTTCCTGATGAGTGTGTAGTCGGCCTGGATATCGGAACGGGCCACACAGCGATTTACGCATTGTTGGGGTGCGTTTCTTTCGACTGGTCGTTTATAGGCACTGACATCGATGGTGAGTCTATTGCACTAGCTTCTGAAAACGTGAGACGAAATGGAATGCAGGACAAAATTACTCTCATTCAAGTCAATGAGACAGAAAACTGTTTCTCCGCTTTACCAGGTAATGTCACTTTCACCATGTGTAATCCACCCTTCTATGCTTCGCATGAAGAGCTCGAAACCGCCAAGGCATCCAAAAACCTCCCTGCATCAGCTGTGGAACTGAGGGCCGCAGATCTAGAATTGGTTACATCGGGAGGAGAAGTCGCCTTTATCAAAAAGATGATTGATGACAGCTTCGTGCAGCCCAAGGCAAAGTGGTTCACCTCTATGTGCGGGAAGCTCTCCACAGTTGGAGCGGTGGTTGAGTATTTGAAAAAGCGCAACTTAGACAACTATGCCATATCTGAACTCGTAACTTCACAGAGGAAAACAGCAACTCGCAGATGGCTAGTGGTGTGGAGCTTTCAGTTCACCAGACCACCCCTGGAGCTGTCGAGATGTAATTCAGTGCAGCTGAAAAAGTTCAATCCTCCCAGAACTCGCTTCGAGTTGACCGGAGAGTGGAGCGCTCTGAAACAAGTTTTCAATCACTTTTTCAGTATATCGATCGACAAAAGTCCAATTAAAGTCGAGTTTGAAGGGCCTGTATGGTCAAGATCCTTCAGAAGGAAGCAGCAAGCGGGAGAACTCATCGTTCTGGCCATCTCCAAAGCTGAAACCGGGATAGTGGTAGACTGGAAGTACGGAAGAGAGTTCAAAGTCTTTGAGAGCTTTCAAGGTTTCCTCACGCGACAACTAACATCAAGCCAGTTTCAGTAGGTATCCCTGTTGAATCAGCCTCTCGACATCAGCCTGTCTTACGAAAAACTGAGAGTCTTTACTGAGATTGAAAACACCATATTCTGTTTGAATCTCTCCTGCGTCTTTCAAAACACGAACCTCAATAAAGACATCCGTCGGAGGTTCCATGGACCCATTGAGATCGATATCGGAGAACTGGCTTTTATACTCAATCGTCACGTCATCGTATTGGTGATAAAAGTCCTGCTCAAAATGAGAGAGGTTCTGCATGTAGTCTTCCTCTCCTACTTCTGCATTGCACCATGATTTCTCTACCATCTTCTCCGCCCGAAGTTTCTGATACGCCAGCAAACACCTCTTATTTCGTCTCATGCACAGCTGCGATACAAATAGCTGGCATTGCTTAATGCGGTCTTCTTCTTCTTCTTCTTGGCCCTGTGATGGTAAACTGAGATCATTCACTTCTCTCGCTATGTCCTTTGTTTCTCGCACAATCGCCTTGACTAAATCGTCACGAAAGGCTGGAAGCTTTTCCAGTGCTTGGGTTCGTTTGGCTTCCAAAATAAGCTTGTTGGCTTTGTCTCCGTACATCAAGGCTCTCCCACACGCGTTCTGTGGAAAATGTCAATTATCTGCGTGCATTTACCCATATGCCCCTGAGATATGCTTTAAGTGGCTGAAATGTCCCGGAGGGTTTTCAACGTGACAACTTCAGAGCAGTCTCGAGAAAAGAGTAACACTATCAAATTTTTCGGTCCCTTCCAGAGGTGAACTATGAGTCAGCGTTGTTGTTGAACCGCAATCAAACGGCTTTTGCTAGTTATCATATGTCATGCCGGGAGTATTGCGATAGTGATAGGAGTGGAGACCATCAATCACGCCTTCAAGGCTCTAATATGCAATTTGTGTGAGATATGAAGAGCTGCTTTCATTGCTGAACCGAAGCATGCCATTATGTAAACTGCAGTTGTTTTTCTGACTGAAAAGCAAAGAGATCTTCCGAGTGACGAGGTATTGTTCTTCCTGGAAGAAAGCATAAACATGATCAATAAAATGAAAGAAGCTACAGTGGCTGTGTATTTTTTTTCGAGAGTCAAACACTATACGTCAGTGAATTTCTAGTGACATCTACGGCCTAGTCCGAGACAGGAAATCTGATGGCTGTGATGACTTGGGTCTGAGATCGGGGCAAGACATGGAACTCCCCAGCCTAGCTATCTAATGCATCCTCTTCAGTCACTAATCGCCAGATGCGAAAAATGACTGAACTGATTGGCGAGCAAAGTAAAATCTTCCACCACGAAAACCCATTTGAGTAATCTCATGACAATATCTCCGGAAAAATGAGACTCACGAACTCAAAAGACCCAAAAGTCTTGTCTAGTAATATAAAGGAAAAACGTCTGTTTAGACGGCTTGCTTTACAGAATCACAGCACCCCTCATTATATACAATAATCTGAGTACTCATTACTTCGCATAATGACTTTACACTCCTTTAAAATTCACTTTTTTCACTTCGCACTCACTAACTTCCCTGTCTTCCCCACAGATGTACGGATGGCGTAGATCTCACATAATGCTTTCCCCCACAGACAGATCTAAAGGCAGCTTCAAACCGTCAGGGTTGATGGGGCCCCATCCTGTCATGCCGCAGGGCCAGCGGAAATACAAGCGGGGCAGAGCTGCTAGATTGGAAGACCCCATACGGATAACAAGGAGTCAGTCGGGATCTGTTGAATCTTCTCCCCTGAAAGACTCCCCAATTAAGGATGCTTTCGACTTGGACGAGCCCATTGCATTATCTCCAAGGAGAGCTTTCAAAAGAACGAAAACAGTTCGGCCCAGTACGCCGAAGGGAATCCAGAGAATCCCACGGGTCGGTACGCTTTCACCTGATGTCATCAATAACTCTAATTACTTTATTGAGGCACCCACAGTTACCATTCCCACTGTCCCTTCGACTCCTCCGAAGAGGGAGCCGAAAGCTGACTCGCCTATTAAGTCTGAGTCAATGGTTTTTATAAGCGGTGAGGAATCTCAGGCGTGGTCTCTTTTCGAAGATCTGGAGGTGCGGAAAACTCCGAAAAGGTTTCAGCAGAAACCGGTCGAAATTGTAGAAGAAGAAAGTTCCTTTGTCAGAAGTATCCATGAGAGTTTGGTGGAACTTCATGACTCTCCTTCAAAGAAAATTGCATCCAAATCTCCATCTCCTCCACCATCCCCGTCTGAAAATGCAAGCAAGAAGCGGAAAACCTACGCTTCAGCACGAACTTTCCTGATGGATGAGTGCGAAGAAGAGAATGAAGAGGAGGATCATGAGTCAGATTCGGGCCCTGTGCAGAATCTGCATGACCTGCGACATTCCGGGTCTGTAAATCGCTTCTCCGATACTTTGCATTATTTTTTCGAGCCGTTCGAAGACTTGTCGTCAAACACCTCTACTCGTCTACTGGCCCTGATAGAGCTCAACGATAAGGTGCTGAAGGACGAGGTGTTTGCCAAAGAATTTGAAAACTGCGGAATCCCTGCGGCTGTTGTGTCATCAGCTCTTGGCCAAACGGAGGAAGGTTCCTTGTCTTCTTCTATTTTCTTAATCATGTTATCTTGTCTTGTCTTACATGGTGGGAACGAAGTTGCTCAGAAAGAGCTGGTGAAGGTTCTGGTGGACCAAGGCGGAAAAGTCAGAAAGCTCATTTCAAAGTTTTTGCCCATTGATGAAACTATAAAAGAGTTGCTTGACGCATTGTCACATAAAAAAATGGTGGGAATGGCCATGGCTGATCTTTTCAAAACCATGAAAGATGTCCCTGCCATCCGCACTATCACTTTGAATTTTCTTGTGGGGGTCTGTCGTTGTACGCCTGATCGCTCGTTGTTTGACGTTGCGGATGTTTTGAGTGTCCTTCATACAGATATAGAGAGACTCCCGCAAAAGACACATTTCTACATACAGATGGAACTGTTCGTTCTGGAGGATCTTGTCGATGGGGGACCTCAATTCCAACAACTGAACCTTGACATAAAACATTTAATCTGCGGGCTCCCAGAAAAGAATAACCCAAATCGGCGGAATCACGTCTTGTGTTGCATTCCCGGAATGCGAATCGCACTCACGATGCTAAACAAAGGGTCTAAGGCCATGCTCAATTATGCCAACCCGCTTTTGGCTATCGTCCAAAATTCTGGAATATTATGTGAGGATGAACTTCCACATGAAGAGCACGATCTGGCACTATACTCTTTGGGACTATTGGTTGCCCTTGCCGATGAGTCTGAGTTCCGGCAATCGCTGTCAAGTCAATCAGTGGCCACCATTTTGGAAATGGTGGAGACAATCGATTCAAAGAGAGAGGGAAATGCTGATGGAGTAGGATACTTTTGTCTATTTGTCGGTGTTCTTCGATTGGATCTCACTGATCAGCAGAAAAGCGTTGTTTGCGCGAGTTTGAAGGCGTTTCTGGTTTCTGTACCTGATACAGGGAGCCTGAAAAGCCAGATAACCGAGATGATTGATTATTTGGCTGTGTGATGTTTGGTACAAAGAGCTTTCTGCGATGCTGGACATGCGGCATTCTGTATGCGGGAGTTGTTCCATTTTTACTGTCTGGCTAGTCCAGCTGCTTGTGGTTGCCAAATGAAAGCTCTTTTTCTTGTCTTTCAGGATGAAGCTGAATTATGTGGGTATTCTTTTCAAGACCTATTGCTCTGTTGATCGGAGTGTGGAAAAGGGTGTCTTTTCCGGATTGGAAGGGGTTTTATTGAGAAGATTCGTCGGCGAGCTTCAAGATAGATAGATACATCTGACACAGCTCATCTACCCACTTCAAAATAGCTAGACACATCTAACACAGCTCATCTTTTCCGCTTCGCTCCAAAGATAAGAGAAAAGTATGTTGATTAGGCTCCATAAAGATGATATGTATCCCTCATGCATGTAATCTAGATAATACCGTAATGTCGTACAAAATCCCTCCAGACCTGCATCCGTATTCTTGCGAGAATAGGGTTACATTTTGCTTTTCAATAAGTATGCTAAATTTGGAATGGAGAATTAACTCATCTATACCTCAGCTATCAATTAAATCACCCACGACACAAGGTATAGCTCACCCGCTACATAAAATTAAACTCTCCTGCACTGTGCTTCATAGCCATCTTTGCCATACGCAGCATTTTGTTCTTTGCCTCTTCCTTTCTCGGTGCTGGCTTAGTGGAGGGAGCATTTCTGCCCTGACCCAATTTTTTCGGTGTTTCTCGAAGACCAAAGGCCTTTGCCAAGTGTCCCAGATGAAGATGTTTCACATTGAAGCATTCTCTTTCTGACGACAAATGCGTAGCGTAAGCTCTGACGTGGCTGACGAACCCGTTTACCGCCTTTTCGTGAGCCGGAGAATCCTCCAAAAGCCATCTCTCGACATTGAGGTGCCATGTAGTGGCCTCTGAATCCCACTGGAAGCCTTCTTTGACAAAGGCCTCTTCCAGCAGCTGCTGGTACGGGGTGTGGGACATTCCAGAAGGATGGAAGGATGCGATTTTGTCCACGTACTTCTCTTCTGAGCCTGGAAGAAGAAACAGGGCTGACGTACCAGCTCTTCCGGCACGGGCTGTTCTCCCCACCCTATGAAGATGGTCTTCGATGGCAAAGGGAGGATCGTACTCCACCACAGTTTCGATCTGCGGGAGATCCAGCCCTCTGGCAGCCACATCCGTGCAGAACAGGATGGCATGCTCGGAGGATGGAGCTTTTGTGAAAGCTGCCAAGGTGGTTGTTCTCTCCTGCTGGGTCAAAGACCCGTGCAGCTTGTAGATGGTTACGTTTTTGTTGATCAGACGGGCAGTTTTCGCAGTTTTGGTCGAACTGTCCTTACTAAAGATATTGTGATGGAATTCGACCGAATCAGAACAGGAGAAAAATACCATAGTCTTGGATCCAGACTCTGTGCTTGTAACTTTCTTCAAAAAGGCAGCCAGTGCAACCAGCCGAAGCTTGGGAGGAACAGTGATCAACTGCTGGACTAACTGGTCAGGAACAGCTGCAGTCTCCAGGTCTAGATCCTTGTCGGAGGTTTTCACCATCTCTGCATTGTCGAGAGTGATCTTTTCCAGTTTCTTGACGTTGCCCTTGATGGTGGCAGAACACAGAACGTTGATGCGTCTTTTCGGAAGCGTGGGGAATTGACAACTGGTCTCACTGACACGGGACGTTGTTTGGATCTTTTGGAAAATGGCGGTGATGGTTTCTTCAAACCCCAGCTCCATCAGCTTGTCACCCTCGTCAAGAACAACGTATCTCACTTGAGAAAAATCCAAAGTGGAGGTATTCTCCATGTGGTCAGCCAGTCTGCCTGGCGTGGCTACTAGAATGTTGACACCTTTTCTCAGCCTGGCCTTTTCTGACTTTTTCTTTTCCCCCCCTGTGACTATACCAGGCACGATTCTATGGCAGCACCGAGAAAGCTGTTCCAGTACTGCGTAGATCTGAGCAGCCAGTTCTCTGGTGGGAGCCAGTATAAGAGAGAAAAGACCGGAATTACGGTGAAGATCCTCAACAGACATGAGTTTCTGGAATATCGGCAATGCAAAGGAAAGGGTCTTACCTGATCCTGTTTGTGCCTGTACAAAGAGATCTTGTTCACGAGTTAGAAGCCTTGGAATCACACGTCTCTGAACTGCGGTGGGAGCTGAAAACTTCATAAACTCGCTCAGATGATGCTGTATTCTATCCGACACTCCCAGACCTTGGAAAGTGGATGAATCTTTCAGAGGGGCATTTGAAGGATCGTGAACTTCACTTTTTCCTTCGTCTACAGGAACAGAAACTACTTCTGGGTTTGACGTGAAAAGGGAAGAAACAAAAGTCTCTCCATCTTCTTTTTTACTCATTTTTCTACGGTCACCGCTGGGCTGCTGCATCTTCCTCTTGCGGCCTTGATCTATAGGCGGAGCTTTATCCTTGTTGCGATTCTGTGAGGCCAGCTGGGCCTTTCTTCTATCCGTCCAGCGACCGCCTGTAGTTTTCTTTACGGAAGTCCGAGCAGGAGTAGCATCCATGCTAAAATTGACCATTAACCTATCGTCTTCCATTATAGTATGTGAAAAGATAGTTTATGGAGTGAAAAAAAAAAAAAAAAAAAAAAAAAAAAAA
>JAKTTA010000201.1:0-12502 GCA_030580415.1 Citeromyces nyonsensis
AAAAAAAAAAAAAAAAGAAAAAAGAGTTACCCGGCAATGTCCTTATATAGAGGGTAAGCCCCCTTTTTCCCCTATAACAAAAACAATTGTTTAAAATGTCTTACGGAGGATACAGCGATAAATACAGTGGCGGTGGCTACAGCGGCGGTGGAAGCAGTTACGGTGGCGACCGCTCCGGAGGCTTTTCTGGTGGCAGAGGAGGCGGAAGAGGAAGAGGTGGTTCTCGTGGTGGCCGTGGCGGTAGTCGTGGAGGCTATGACAGCTACTCAGGCGGCGGCGGCTACGGCGGAGGAAGCTACGGTGGTGGAGGTTTTGGCGACAAAATGTCCAATTTGGGAGACAACCTTCCACAGCAGAGCTGGGACCTTGAGTCTATGCCCAAATTTGAAAAGAATTTCTACAGTGAACACCCTAACGTTACTGCCCGCTCAGAAGATGAAATTACCAAGTTCCGTACCGAGAGCGACATGAACTGCACCGGTACTTCTATTCCTCGTCCTATCACCACTTTCGACGAGGCTGGATTCCCAGACTACGTTTTAGACGAGGTGAAAGCTGAAGGGTTTGCTAACCCAACTTCTATTCAATGTCAGGGTTGGCCTATGGCCCTTTCCGGTAGAGATATGGTTGGTATTGCTGCCACTGGTTCCGGAAAGACTCTCTCATACTGTCTTCCTGGAATTGTTCACATCAATGCTCAGCCATTGTTGCAGCCCGGCGACGGTCCTATTGTGCTTGTTCTGGCCCCTACCAGAGAGCTTGCTGTTCAAATTCAACAAGAGTGTTCAAAGTTCGGACACTCTTCTAGAATCAGAAACACTTGTGTCTACGGTGGTGTTCCAAAAGGACAACAGGTCAGAGACCTTTCTCGTGGTGTTGAGATCTGCATTGCTACCCCTGGTAGACTGATCGACATGCTTGAGAGTGGCAAAACCAATCTCCGTAGAGTCACCTACCTCGTACTTGACGAGGCTGACAGAATGTTGGACATGGGATTCGAACCACAAATTCGTAAAATCGTAGATCAAATTAGACCAGACAGACAGACCCTTATGTGGTCTGCTACCTGGCCTAAATCCGTGCAAGCTCTCGCTAGAGACTACTTGCATGATTACATCCAAGTGACTGTTGGTTCTTTGGAACTTTCAGCTTCTCATAACATTACACAAGTTGTTGAAGTTATTTCTGAGTATGAGAAGCGTGATCGTCTTATCAAGCATCTTGAGGTTGCCCTAGAAGACAAGCTAAGTAAAGTGCTTATTTTCGCGTCAACCAAGAGGACTTGTGATGACATCACCTCTTACCTTAGAAGCGATGGATGGCCAGCTCTTGCCATCCATGGTGACAAACAACAACAAGAGCGTGACTGGGTTCTTGGTGAATTCAGAGAGGGAAGATCCCCCATCATGGTGGCCACTGATGTGGCTGCTCGTGGTATTGGTAAGTTTTTTCACTTTTTTCTAACTGCAGGATACAATGTCATCTCAAAAGAATAACGCACACAGAGCAAATAGAAACGTTTGATCACGTATATAGAATCAATGATGGCTGGTCCATCATCCAATATAAACGATCCAACTTTTCTATGATTTTGCTCCTTCTCTGTTTGAATGTTTTTTCTCCTACTTTGCGTTACTTTTGATAAAGATAATCCTGTAATCTTCTTCTTTACTAACTCAATAGACGTCAAAGGAATTAACTATGTGATGAATTACGATATGCCAGGCAATATCGAAGATTACGTCCACAGAATCGGTAGAACTGGACGTGCCGGTGCTAAAGGTACCGCCATTTCGTTCTTCACTGAGGCCAACGCCAAACAGGCTAACGATTTGATCACCATCATGAGTGAGGCTAAGCAGAACGTCCCTGCTGAGCTGCAGGCCTACAGCCGTAGCCGTGGTGGATACGGTGGAGGATACGGCGGAAGAGGCCGTGGAAGAGGAAGAGGTGGTTTCGGTGGAAGAGGAAGAGGAAGAGGAGGTTCCAGTTACACGGGAACAAACAACGCTCCCCTCGGAAGAAGCAGGTGGTAGTTCTTATGTAATAGTTGGTTGAGTTTGATATATTTGTGTTAGAATCGATGTTTTTCGCAGCGAGATCTCAAGAGTCCTTCTTATAACGTGCCTTCAAGCATTTTCGGTAAGGAGTTCCATCTCATCAGTTTCTTAATGGATGATTTTCAACCAGAAGTTGAGTTGAGTCGAGTAAAACTTTCTCCTTGTGCTATAGTTGCACCTACCTATACCCTAATGCGCCTCCTTACAATCTCGACGAGGCCCATACGCAAAGGGTGTTGATACATTTATGACTGCCACAACAGAAAGTACGTCTTGACGACAAGCGGCGTTCTTTGCATTGTAATCAGATTTGATGGCGTTTCACCAGAAAGGACTCCAGTGCAAGCATTTGGTCACCCTCAGTGCTCTGATTGAAGTCATAGAACAAAGCTTCAGCAGATACGAGGTCCACTTTAGATATAATGCCTTAGCAAATCCACGTTCCTTACGGCACCTACGCCTGAATCTCGATCGTGACTTTGAAGTGAAATCAAGAGCAGCGGTCCATAGTGAAAAGAAGGAGCATCGCTCCTCTTGGTTCTCACCAATCCTCACCCCAATTATCATTCTCCTCTAGCTTAGGCGAAAGGTCCTCGAACCCCCAGCCATCATCGCCCCAGTCCGAAGTCTCGGGCACTTGTTCTGACACCACGGGCTCTTTACTCGCATTGTTAGGCTCGCTCACTTCAGCCTTTTGTTGCCTTTGATGGGGTCCCTCCTCCACTTTCATTTCACCGGCCATTCTATCACTTAAATTGGATAATGTAGACCAGCCGAAAGAAACCCCAAGCATGGTTTTATTCAGCTCCTTTTGCTGATGCATCTCATTCTGCTGAACTGACTCATCATCTTCAGGAAGCGACTCAGAAGCGGTTCTTATCTTTGCCATGTAGCTTTGAAAGACTTTGTCCGCTTCGTGCCGTACTTTGGAAGACCGGTCCAAAAGACAAGGAGCAATAGCTGAAAGGACGCGCGAGCAACAGACCTCTGGTTCAAATAGGTCTATAGAAGTGCCAAATGCCATCACAGCACTCAGCCGAGAAGGTATGAACGGATCCTTCATGGACTTTGTGAACGCAGTCACCAACACACCGCACCTGGAAGATTTGTTAAGGTGAGGAGCAATTTTACCGAGACAAATAACAGTGTTGGTGCGTATCTCTGGAACGGGATCGTTCTGTGTCTTGGCCAAGAATCTCAATAGCTCGTTGTTGAGTTGTCTATCGCTTAATTTGGGCGCAAGAACAAGAAGCGATTTGATGGTTTCTTCTTTAATGGTTGTGTTTGTGTCTGTAAACCCAGTCACTATGAGTGGAAAGATCTTGTCTGAAACTTCGCCATTCGACAAGTTATCTATATAAGACGGAAGAGCACTTAAAAGTGCCATTCTTGCAGACCTATCGGGGAAGGTATAAGCTTTGAAAATCACCGGTTTTACTACATTCTCGAAAACATTTTTGGAAACCATGCCCCCAAATTTCAAAATGCTGTACAGAATGATGGAATTTTCCTCGGAAGAGCAGTGAAACAACCTGATGAGCTCAGGAAGAATTTTGTTTTTGATAAATCCATCAGGACACTCTTCTTCAATGCCTTCCAACGAGTTGAAAAAGTCCACCTTCTCCGCGTCCGTTCTTAAATTAATTTCAGCAATCTCATTGTAGCATTTGATGAGGCGAGTCTGAAAGAAAGATTGGTTTCCCTTCTCAAGAAACTGTTGAGCAGATGGCCTGATGGTGACAGATTTTGAAACCATCTTCTGTAACAGAGGAATCATACTTTTTGGTCCATCCTGCTGAAAGATTTGACCTAAAATGGACCCCAGCATATACGAATCGTGTTTAATGCCACCCTTTTCTATCGGAAACAAAGGTGAGCTGCTGAAAGGTGGTTCGGTTCCTATTGCATGTAGCATTTCAAACCCACCAAGCTTCCACTCGCAACTCTCGTTGACAAAGATAGAGGAAAGGTTAATATTGCCATGCACAGACTTGGCTTCTACGTTTATATACTTGACAGCATTGGCTAGTAGGTAAGATCCCCACAGTTTCGTTTCAAGCGACAAGCCATTCAAGCTCAAGGGGGCAACGCGCTCTGAAATGATATATATATGCGTGTCGCTTTCAAAAGTATCGAAAACTTGTAGAACGCCAGGAAGTTTGACAGACTTGATTTTCTTTGCAGCATTCTGTGCAAGAGGGATGAAAGGGCCATTCACTGGCGAGCCCTTGTGAAATTCAAACACCGTGCACGGACTGTAGTCTTCCTTCTTTGTTCCAATGTACACATTCCATATACTGGGGGCGTGAGGATCTTCTGACAATCCAGCCTGTAGCTTGTCCCCAATATGATACGGAATCCCGCCTGCGGTTAAGGAACTAAAGGTTCTGCTAAGAAAGTTCATACGGCGGGAGGTGTAAGGATGTAAATATATATAGTGAACACTGAAGATGTGCGAGGCAGTTATTTACACAGTCGAGAAAATCATGCGACTTGTTTTTTTTGGTTAGTACTTGGAGCTGACGCTTTTAAGTTTCTTAATTGTCGTTTGGTGAGAATTGGTCTTGGCCAGGGCCGTCATATCACCTGATTCCAATGCTAAATTCTATTCTCTAGAAGATTGTGCTGGTCTATATTACACAGATTGGCTCAATAACAGCCGGCTCATCCAGTTTCTGTTGAGCAGGCTCGACAGCTTCCAGCTCAGTGTCAACAGGTGCAGCAGTTTCTTCTTGAACTGGAAGAGGTTCTTATTTTCAAGACCTATTCCGAAAGATGGATCAACCCTGATTCATTGGATAGGCGTGATCTAAGGAAAGCAAGCTTTATTTTTATTTCGGTTGGGAACTCCCCTTCCTTGAATATCAAATGATTCACTCACTTTATTGGTTGCAGAACTCGTTGGATGCGGAACAAGGCTCAATATTGATATCGAATCCCTTGGTTGGCAAAGTGACTGCTATCAGTACGGTCGCGTACGGTCATGGAAAAGTTGGGAGGAAAAAAAAAAAATCGATTCTCTTACGGTTTTTTAAGTCGAGTTTACTTGGTGAAGCTTTCTCAGAAGGTTTCATAGCAAGCGTTTCTGTCCGACATTCTGAAGAACACGGTTTCGGTGGCGTTGACGTCTTTGTAGATAGCGATACAGAATAATCCTATGTGGAATCGAGTGTCAGGCGATTTAAGGGAATGCACAAGAAGAGCACTTCCAAAAATGACATAAGGTTGGCTGATCTCTAAATCCATCTGCTCTCCACCTTGTTGATTCACCTTGCTTCTTCCCAGAAAACTGGAAAAGCTCTTGGGGGAAACCAAGCGACGCAACAAGACTTCGCCTAAAAGCCAGCTTGTGGTTAGGCAGGTGACAAGGCTCAGCTCCACCTTCATAAGATGAGCTATGCAATGGGTCCGAGATTTATCAAGGATTCAAGTCTTTGACTGAGAAAGCAGACGTCATTTGGAAATATGCCATCTATCACAACGTTTTGTTTCTTGTTTTGAGGAAAAACAAAAGTTTACAATGAAGAAGAGCTGTACAGGCCTTGAGAGCCTCTTTAATAAAGCCCGAATCTTTGGTATATAAATTCTAAAAACCATCAAGCCCATTGAATCCAACGAAACCAGACATCAGGAAAAACTTATAGTACGGTTTCTTACTGATCAAATTAGCCCAGTTCCAAGCGCTTGTTAACCGCCCATCGATACAGGATCCAGCATCATAAAAGTTATCAGCACCGGACCCGTCAAATGCGTGCCTGAAAAAATCAGCCAGGATAGCCTTTTGCAGCTCTTCGTGCGAGCCGAATTGATTATCAATATGCTCCTTGACAAACGGATCCTTGACGAGGTTTTCAATCTCAGCAAGACACCGGTCGACTGGAATCAAAATACGGGGGACTTGGAAATACTTGTCTAAAAAGAAAAGAGCGTTGGGCACTGTGTGATCTCCCAGATGAACCACACTTGACCCCACCCAGCCTTGACAGTTTCTTTGACACTCTGAGAGAATCTTGTGCATTGCACGCAGAAGCGAGGGGCACTGCTTTACACGATTAAGACCCTGGCCAGTCGACGTGAGTTGGTATCTGTGAGAGCTCATGAGATCGTCGTCTGCCAATGACCATAGCCTGATGTTCTCGCGCATGATCAGCGACCACAGTTCCAGTGACTGCATCACATACGAATACTGCTTCCCATGTGTGTGAGAAAGTCTAGCCCCACCACGACCGAACCTTATACCGAGAGAATATTTAGGGTCCGACTCCAGCTCCTGGAAAGGCTGAAGCCTCTTGAGCATTCGAACAACAGGCTTCCGGTTGGCATTTGTGTAGGCGTGGAAATCTCCTATCGAGTACAGCACTTGTCTGATGGTTTCTTTGTCTAGCTTTCGAGAACTGTACTTGGACGTGATTGCCTCCACGGCCCGCTCCTTTTGTTTGATCTGGCGTTGGATCAGAGGTCTGGGCCCAGAGGGAGCAATCTCCGAGACGGCATCCAGAATCAAGGGTTCCTGGAACATTTTCAGCGACTCAGGGTCCCGCTCAGTGAGAAAACTACTAACAGTAACTATGGGCTTGTACAAGTCAAACTCCATGTGTTCTCTTATTTCGTCAAGGCGCGAGTCCATCACCATGTAGCACAGTTTACCGAAACTGTCGCGCATCTTTTCGGGATTCATAACTTTGTATCTTCTTCCAATTTCAAAAACAGTCTGGTACCACTCCGCGTTGTCCGAGAACTCGCGATCCTGTACCAACTTTTGGCCTTTTTTCAGATCCGACGCAACAACAAGTCCCGCTAATATAGAGCATATTTCCTTGAGCTGCTGTACTATTCTTTTCGCTTTGGAAGAGTACGACAATATATCAACCTTGTCAGTGTACTCGCTGACACTCAGGGCAGCCTCCAACAGGTGCAACAGCCTTCTCTCATCGTGCGAGAGCCTGACGGGAATGAAGTTTATGTTTCTTTGCAATATAGAAAGCAGCTGGGGTTCGATAGATTTTGGTCCCGCCTCGTCGCTCATCTCAGAGTCTTCGTCTCGTTCAGAAGCAGACGGGGTTTCCTGTTCTTGCTCTTTGGCAGAAGCAACTGATTCCCGCTTGTGTGACTTTCTTTTGCCGTTTTTGTGGATCATTTCGAAACATACCTGACAAAAAGATTCATCACACGTTATACAGAACTGCTCTGTGGGCATGTCTTTGCACTCTACACAGAATGCTGGATCTAAAGAGTCCTCTGAAACGGGATCCGGCGATTCCTCCTGCTTTTCAAGAACATTTGTCTTTCCGTCTAAAATGTCTGATAAAGTCATGGGAGAAAAGTTTGCGAGGTTCGAGTCGAGAAGGGGTGAATATGTTTCATGCCAGGTACTGCTTTTGTATGTTTGGCTGTCTTGTCTGGACAGCAGCGGATGAACCATCTTCTTGAATAAACATGTATCTTTCTTCCATTTTTCAGTTGCCTCAAAATGGTGGTATTCCGAACTCAAGACAGCTAATCAGCCCTTGTCTTGGTGATCCCTGCCAGCCTGGCCAGGTTTTTGCAGTATGCTCGGTAAAAAAGGCAACGGTATGTCTCATGTATCTGACGGTGTCAAAGAGAACACTAGGACGAAAACTCGTTATGTTCTCATTGTCGAGGTACAGAGCATAATGGCCAGCTCCGAGCTGTCTCCACACCTCACACGGTAACGGCTTGCATCTAACTGGGAGACGATCACAAACATAATTGTGACTTCACTCTAAAGATATCTCTGGTGTTTAGGTCGTCTCCAATCACTAGACATATACATTATAAAACTACTCTTTGCAATGCTTATATTATCGAATATGATCGTTTGCCCCCCGTGGGGGGGAGCCATATTCTAGACTATCAGTATTATGGGCCTGCGATAAAGCCATCAGATTAGAAGTGATCCCTTTCTGCCATTCGTGCCAGATATTCGGTTCAATGGTTAGGAGAACTATGTCTACACACACGCGAACATTACAAAGCTTTGACAAATATGGGACCTTTGTGGGTCGAGTGCTTTCAAAAGTTTTTTAATCACAATCAAACATGATTACACATGTCAAGCTGGCCCACAAACTTGTCAATTCTTCATGCACCTGACCATCAACTCTCTCTGACACGCGATATTCTTGGCTCAGCTTATGACGAAACAGCTTTTCTTCAAAAGGTATTCTCATACACTGCAACTATATGTCGCAGGAAGCCCTCTGGAAATAGGAGGTTGAGATTCTACAGAGACATAAGCGAGATCCTTACACCCTCGTATCGAGGCGTATTCGTCTATTAATCAATTATAGCCTACTTGTAATAATACACTCCTCCAGCAAGGACCAGAGCGACAACGGCCAAAAGGGGGAGAAGACCAGATGACTCACCGGCAGTAGCTGCGGGTGCAGCTTTCTTGGGTGCGCCTCCTTCCAACGTTCCGATGAGAAGCCCGCTGAGAATCTCTCTTGCATCTTCAGAGTGTCCAATATCCTCGAATGGTTCTGTCGCGTCAGCTCCTGCAACGTCCATAATCACTTCTTCACCACCTGGATGCTCATCCACGTATGAGGAACAGTCGTAGACTTTGCCGTCGTAAATGATCCATAAATCGTCTCTTGTGTTGTGCTTTTCAACCTCCTCGAACGTGAAAACCTTGGACATATTATGAGGTGATGTGTATGGTTTTTTATCAACCAAAAATGGCAGTCCCGTGTCAATAATGCCGGCCAATGGATAAGGCCGCGTATGTAAACCTTTTTGGGAAAATCGATGCGATTTCCTATTGAGACTTGTCAAGAGCTGGTTTATTCAATTAAAGTTACTGTGGTGATAGTTTGTAAAGCTCAAAAACCATTTCACGACCAGCGTAGACCATTTTTTTCTTTCTTTTCTGTATTTTTTTGTTTTTTTGCAGGCCATCTCCGCCTCCTGCTTCACCTACTTCTGTTTTGTCTTTCTTTGCCTGTAAATCTCAGCCCCAGCCTCAGTCTCAGCTCAGTCTATCATCCACCCTAGACTGTTGATGCTGTTCAAAATGAGTCATTAGGGCTGGTTTCATTCAAAGCGAGGTCCTGCAAAGTCACTCAATCTACCTCTAATTCAAAACAGAGTATAAAATTATATTCAGATACTAATATCAATGCCTAGTTTCGCCAAAGCCTCTTGCTTGCTCTTCTTGCGGTCCTCATGAGCCTTTGCGAGTTTCTTCCACTTTGCAAGCGATTTGGGTTTGTCGTTCTTATTCCTTGCAATGCTGGTCCAAGGCACTTTCTTAAACTTTGTATTGGCCCCATTGAACATGTCGTCACTGACTTTTTCTTGATCCAACAAAGAACACTGGAGTAGATGGCCGAAAATCAAGTAGTTGTTCATAGTCTCAGCAGCGATCTTGGCAACTTCGTGCTCCTGGAATTCAATAAACCCATAGTGCTTTGATTTACCTGTTTTTTTATTTCTAGACAGTCTGAGCCTTGAAATATCTCCAAACTGTGTAAAGTATTTTTTCATCTCATCTTCGTGGAAACCATGTGGAATACGCCCTATGTATATAACGCCCTTCTTGGACTTGGAATTCGGCTGCTTCTTCTCGTTCGTCACAGTGGCCTTCGTAATAGAGTGTCCTCCAAGCGAAGGTTGTGGCTCTTCCTCGGTTTCAGATACATCTTCACTGTCACTTTCGCTCTCACTCCCGGAAGACGGCACAGCAATAACATCGTCTTTTACAAACTCTTCGGAGTAAACCTTAGCAATGTCGTCTTCCTTCTTCTTCTGGGCTCTGGTGGTTCTTTCTATCATTGTGGTGAGTTCTTTGCAAGTGCTAGAACGAGGAAAAAAAAAAAAAAAAAAAAAAAATAAAGATTATGCATGAATTTACAACTCTACCCCTACAATTTTTTCAATCGCCCTAAATGTGGAGCGGAAGGGCAATCCAACCACGTTCATATAGTCACCCTCTATCGACTTCATCATTATAGCACCGTACCCCTGGATCCGAAACCCTGCGGCAACAGAGGAACCTTCATCACCTTCACAGTATAGATCTATGAAATCATCTGTCAGATTCTCAGTATCCATATAAATCTTTGTGCTCTCAACAAACGAGCTCATTCTGTAGCCTTTTGGATCTCTGATGTCTTTTAATATCAAAACGACTCCGCTTAAGCAGTTCAACGGCTCACCGCAATCCCGGAGTTTCTTGATGCACTGTGCCTGATGGGTTTTATCCTTTGGCTTTTCATATATCTCACCCCTGGCTTCCACTACGGTGTCGGCTGCTAGAACGAGATCGGCATCTTCTTGCTCCCAGACAGCCATGGCCTTCCCCAGAGCAGTCTGTCTAACATACTGAAGTTAGTAGGCTCGTGTTGAAGAACTCACCTCGCTGGGGGTGTAGTCCTCCTTCTTCAGATCCTCAGGGAAGTTGGAAGGGCAAACCGTGACGTTTTTGAAGCCTAATGCATTCAGAATCTCCAATCTGCGGGGCGATGTAGAGGCAAGAATAAACTTCTTGGGCTCCAGTGCTTTGTAGATCGGGTGTTGGTCCATCACAGTGGTTTCGATTCCCGGAGAAGTCATCTCGTGTGAGTGACAGACGAAAAAAAGTATCAAGTTCTGTATCAGACCAAATGCTTGTGCACTTAGCTTAATTAATATACATTCTATTTTAGGCAGTCCTGAGAATTCGAGCCCATTCCTTCTCAATATAAACATCAATCAACGTCCATCTCCTCATTTTCCCTCTCCCTGGCGATAATCAAAGCTCTATTGAGAAACTTATTCCTGAACCCCCCTTGAACTTCAAACTCATCCTCCTGCTTGGATTTAGGGACAAGTCTGCCTGGCGTGAGCTTCACCCGCTGAGAAACTTTAGCAAGAAGCTCTCCAGTCTCGTCAAAGACCATTTCAGTTCCGTTGAGTGACTCCCATTCACCCTGATAGATTTTATCTCTGATCTGTACAAGCGGTGCAGCAGTATTGAACCCGCTACAGGCAAAGTTAGCAGACGGCTCTATGTTATGGAAAGTGGACGAGACAACGCTACTATCAAGCCACTGACTGGATGAGAATTCTTCTGCGCTTGGCTGCAAGTCAAGGGAGGGTGCATTAGAATAAGATTCTGCCCGAGCCTCAAATTGCGAGGCATTTGTGCCTGGAGGCAGTTCTAAACTGATGTAGACATCCTAGAAAGTTAGCTCTATCATCTATTCAAATCTACTTGTTACTTACTTGGTATTGCTCAAGTGCTTCAGCTGCATGCTTCCTCGCTTTGATGTCCTCATCAGATCCCGCTTCAAAAGCGTGGGCTAAACGTTAGTAAGGAAAGCAAAACATACTTACCAAAATTCCAGTTCATTTCCTCGCCTTTGCTGAGAAACTTTGTATTACCATTCATTTTGAAGTCCCACTTGTTACCGTTCAACACAAACTTGTCCAATGAGCACGCACCAGCTCTTACTCTCTGCAGGGAGTGTTCTCTAGATTCGCCCAAACCTTCCTCCACTTCCAGGCAATGTTCTGTGCGTAAAAATTCCTTCACGCCAGTGTACTTCAAAAGCGCCATGGCAAAGGCAATCTTGGTGGCGGCATGCGTGATGAACATAACAGTCTCAATGTGTGGATACTTCTTTTCAAACTTTGGAATGAATTCCTCGATAAAGTTTTGACATCTTGCAAATATCTCTTCTTCCGATTCGCCCTCCAAAGACGGAACAACGGTTTTTCCGTCCCATTTACCTAAATCGGTGTTTACAGTGGGGAAAAATTTGAACAAGAGGTCGGCGGTGGCAGGTTCTGGAATAACTCCTCTATCTTTTTTATACCATTCACCTAAACCTCTCTCCAAATTCACAGGAACTTCTAGCATCTGAGCCAAAGGGTGAGCTGTTTCCACGCACCGGTAAAAAGGACTCGAAAAAATCATTTCTGGATGCGGTTGGATGGAAAATACATAATTCGCTAGTTCCTTTGCTTGTTCCACACCATGTGGGGCCAAAGCTGGATCGCTATCGATTCCAGTTGGTGGTTTCGGGTGAGGAGGAGGAAGCCAGTTCGAGCGGTATCCGTGCTTTTAGTTAGCGACTAGCTGTCCAAATTGTGAACTTACCCTGGCAACGTAAATGGTTGTTAACGTCATAGTAGTGTGGTGTGTGGATGCCCTTAAGATGGGTCAGAAGGTGCCGTCAGGTAAGCAGAAGATTGGAGGCAGAATGAATACAAAGGCAAGTGTGAGCCAATCATAATACTGATTTTTGTTGATCAGCATTCGAGGGAAAACTTTAAAGTAGTCATTAATTTTAATTGATGCACACTTCTTCTATTTTTTTTTTTTTTTACATATAACAGTCCATTAACATCTATATACCGTACATCCGTAACATATATATAGCGGTGACCTTAGTGATTAACGACGAAGAGAATGCTTCTTACGCACGATGGTTACT
>JAKTTA010000201.1:12522-60690 GCA_030580415.1 Citeromyces nyonsensis
CTCTATCTTTTTTATACCATTCACCTAAACCTCTCTCCAAATTCACAGGAACTTCTAGCATCTGAGCCAAAGGGTGAGCTGTTTCCACGCACCGGTAAAAAGGACTCGAAAAAATCATTTCTGGATGCGGTTGGATGGAAAATACATAATTCGCTAGTTCCTTTGCTTGTTCCACACCATGTGGGGCCAAAGCTGGATCGCTATCGATTCCAGTTGGTGGTTTCGGGTGAGGAGGAGGAAGCCAGTTCGAGCGGTATCCGTGCTTTTAGTTAGCGACTAGCTGTCCAAATTGTGAACTTACCCTGGCAACGTAAATGGTTGTTAACGTCATAGTAGTGTGGTGTGTGGATGCCCTTAAGATGGGTCAGAAGGTGCCGTCAGGTAAGCAGAAGATTGGAGGCAGAATGAATACAAAGGCAAGTGTGAGCCAATCATAATACTGATTTTTGTTGATCAGCATTCGAGGGAAAACTTTAAAGTGGTCATTAATTTTAATTGATGCACACTTCTTCTATGTAACCAGCCAAATGGTGCTTTTTTCTCAATGTCAAATATATGCATATTACTGTTAAACGAGAGTGACGGTTTCGTCTGATCAACAACCAGCATACGAGAACGGTGTTCCAGAAAGTCAAGGCAGTCCGCATGTTGAGGAAATTTCAAGTTCGAAAGGAGCCAATTCCCTCAGGTGTCTATTTGTTCGTAAGATGTGAATCAGGTTGAAAGAGTTTTGAAAGTTCACTGTGCTCCAACTGCTCAGTCAGTCTGGATGAGATTTTCCTTTGTCTACGTCTTTATCATATCTCATCCAAACCAACTGATACTTCTCGAATATCCCTAAACACAAGATCTGCTATAATACGTATCATTAGATCCAAAGATCTAACATGTCATATCTACCCTAAATCAGCAGTTCATCGGATGCCAACTCTGATAACCTTCGCAGAACGGCCAACCAACTGTAAGCGGCATCATCTTGAGCAGAACAGAATTCCCTACAGAACATCAACCGCAAATCATGTTTTATACATATATACTCTATAACAATTAGACTGGCACATCTTCTGGGTCTGGATTGTACTCCCAGTGCTCACCAAAGTATGGAATTTTCTGATAGAATGTTTTCTGGAACTTGGGCACTCCCTCAGTGAATGTGAAAATACCCCACATGGTAGCAGCTCCCCAAAAGGCCAGAATTGGAATGTATGCCTTTGTGTTGGATGGGTTGATTTTAGCAAAGTGTGGAACTTTGTTGTATGAAGGTCCTTTGATATACTAATCGGCCGGTTCTGCACGAAGCAGAAGAGCCGTGTGGTTAGCTTGGTTCAACGTGATTTTGATGTTCAACTTACGTTCATTGAATATGATTTGAAAGGTGTAAAAATGATTGGCTAATTTGAAAAATGTGGTGTGAGGATGTCAGAAGGAGCGGTAGACGGAAAGTTTACCTTTGATGATGTACTGTCTCCACGAGATGTTCCTATAGCTTGGTGAGCAGTCTTTTCTTTCCGTAGTCTGTGCGTAGTCTAAAGCTCTATTTTTGCTCTAAGCAGTATTTAGGATTTGAAAGTTAAGGCAACGGCTCTGACCATGCAGTGAACTTTAAGATTTTTAAGTATCATGAATAGATTAAGTAAAAGGATTATTCTGTACATAGGACAATCATAGCTTTAACGATAACCATGATAACCAACACTGCTGATAGTCGCGATGTTGACGACTATTGAAAGGCAACATGACTATACATAAACCGCCTCACAGGCTCGACAATGGAATTAGGAGACAAGTTATCAAAAACCCACAATCGATCAAAATCTGAATTTTAGGGCTGAGGTTTTCAGTCGCCACTCATCAGAATGAGATGCAGCCCTGTAAGAGAAACTCCTCCTCTACGGCCTAAGAGATTCAAAAGACAAACACGGTTCTTTTTTATCTAGATTACATACTCCCAAACACTTATTGGGCCCTTGGAGTTGAACTCATCCCTATGAAGATATATATCTCCTCCGAAAAATTGTTTCGACAAGATTTGAGCTCCCAAAAAGGAGGCATCCTCAAGCTTGAAGATAGTCTGCTTTTTCTCATCCTTGGACTTCCATTCAGGAAAGTACTCGGGAAATTTTGAATAACCAATAGTCTGGGGTACTTGCTGAAAGTTTAAACCCTCAGCTTTACCATTGACAGAGTTGTCGTTACGGAAAGCAAGTTCTGCAGCTGTGGCGGATCCTTGGGATGCTGACTCCTCATAGATCAAATGATCTTTAAAAAGTTGGATTAGCAGTGCTTCTTTAAACCCTTTTATCTTTGTAGTTCCTCCGAGCACAATTATATTGTTCCAGCAGTCTTTTCTCTTTGCAATGCTCTGAACTTTGTTTAAAGACTGGCCTACTGCAAAAGAGATCTCCTCCAAAAGAGGCTTGAAGCCTTGAAACCGCTCTTTACCTACAGAGATTCTTTTGCCTGCGAATTCAAAATAATTTGTTTCAAGTTCGCTGTTGGGTCTCTCGTCAACTTGCACCTTGTTGTCATCTGTAACGATAGCTGCAATATCTAAAACGCCCTCCTCCTCAGCATCTGCAGGCGGCTTTTCTAGTTCCAGCTTGCCGAAAAATGAGTTTTTACTGTCTTCCTCGTTCAAGATCTCATAGATGGGGCTCGTCTTTAGGGCTTCTATCTGTTCCGCGCTCCATTGGGGAAGCACTGAGCTGAGCACGTTATTAATCAACGCGCTACCTCTAACGATAACAGAAGCTCTGCTCATTGGCTGATAGTCGATTACGGGTACAACTTCTACGTATTCCTTCCCGATATTCACAACCGCCGCGTCTGGATTGGTGCCACCGTATGCGAAATTAGCACAGGATGCAACTGGAGCTATGTTAAATGCAGTTATGCCCATTTTCTCGTACACGTAGTTTGTGATCCTCTCCAAACACAATTTGCTCCATTTTGTAGAAGGAACAACTAGTAGAAAGGCTATATTGGAAGTTAACACAACAGGATGTAACTGCAAGACAGATCTCAAAATCACCCTGAGGAAATGATTGAAAGCATCACCATCAATAATTTGGCCCTTAGCTATGGGGAAAACAGCCATCGACTCGTCCTCTGACTGAGACGTGTATCCTCCACTCCCATCTTTATAAACTTTAGTGGGAATCCTATACGCTGGGAGCGTTAGACTGTCTTGGTTGAGACCAAACTGGATAAGTGTAGAGGAAGATCCAGGTTGGATAATCAGATAGTGATCCTCTTTGTATGGTGCCATGGAGAAGGTGTATGGTTGTTTGGCAACGCGGAAGGTGTAGTTGATTTTTCACAACCAGCTCCCATATGGGGGTTACTGTTCAGATTGAACACCTCACATGGTAATCGAAATTGTTTTGAAGTGATACGGATAAAGCCGTGACATGATTGTATGGCTTGTTGAGTTGATAGCAGTGTATTTGACATGATTTCAGTAGGAGCTTCGTTAAGTAGCATCACTTGACGGTTGCTCGTATTCATCTTTGGATCTAGAAGGTGAAAGACTTTTTTTAAAGGGTCAGAGATAATGCGGAAATTTTGCTACATGACAGAGATGCTACTAAAGAAAGACTTCCTGAGAGTGGTAAAATATGCATCCCCACACCAGCATTGGTAGTGCGCGTTGATGCTTTTAATTTACCCAAATAGGAAACTCACACTTTGCAAGCATCAATGGCTAGAGTCTCTAGTGGTGGAGGTCAAAACCGGTCCGGGAAAGCCACTCCTGGAAAGAGCCCAAAGACTCCTTCCAGCAGAAGACAGGAAAGTGGTCTGTCAAGAAACCAGCCGGGGGACCCTTTACCTGTTAAGAAAACGCATAGATACAAGCCAGGAACTGTTGCATTGAGAGAAATTAGAAAATATCAAAAATCAACAGACTTACTTATAAGAAAGTTGCCCTTTGCACGGCTTGTGAAGGAGGTTGCTACCGACTGCATCGGTAATGAGTATGGTTTAAGGTGGCAGTCGGTTGCAGTATTGGCATTACAAGAAGCATCAGAAGCATTTTTAGTCAATCTTTTTGAAGACACAAATTTATGCGCCCTTCATGCTAAGAGGGTCACAATAATGCAAAAAGATATTCAGCTGGCCAGGCGAATAAGGGCCAACAATTTTTAGTGTATTATTATGGACGTGTGGCAATGTATTATATGGTTATTTTGTTTGATGGTGGCTTTGCATCAAGGTCGGGGCTTTGAGTCCGTTTTTAGCATTTGTTCTCATCATTTCTTGTGATGCTATTCAAATATGAAACGTTTTGCAAACAAGCGGTTTACCGTTTTCGAGAGCTTACATAGAGAGATAGTAAATATGGTAGACATACTGATGTCCGGATGCGACGAAGGGTATGGCTTGATGGATCGCATCGTATTTTGTATAAATAGAATGAAACTCGTACTTCTTTTACGCCTAGTATCCAGAATGGATCATGTCAGGATACCTTGAAATTTTGCGCTCTATCAAAAGTTGCCAGGTATTAATAACGATGCAGAACTACACGGCGATCGGCCCCCCTCCTTCGAGTCACTGCAATGGCAGGGGTCTTCAGGTAAGAGTACTGGGAGGAAGTCTTGTCTTCCGCATTCACCTTGGATAACCTGAAGGCGGATAAAGAAAGGTCGCATTCCAGAGATGGCAAATGCGTGTTGAGACTTCAGATCAACGGTCAATGGAGGTGTATGGCCGAAGAGTCTGTCAGTGTAAGAAGGCGAAAGAGGTTAGCTGACCGTGGTCTTTCTTCATTCAGACGATTGTAAAAAGAGACCACCAGGCAATTGAACGCTCTTCGGTGAAAGTTGAATGTTTTACAAGACGTTGAAATTATTCACTCAGATCTCCAGGGTCAGCAAAATTGGCGTGACTATACTTATGCTCGCCCTTTTCAGCACTACAACTCTTACAGCGTCCTGACAGATATAGAACCATTTGAGGAAAGAACTCCTTGGGAATATTGCAAGGCAGGGATGGTAAAACGGACTTCCCGACCTTTGTGAAGAAATCCTGCAAGTTTTTTTGATGGGGAGCGAAGTAGTCTTGAGGAGAAGTCGAGGGACAATCCGAGGAGAAGCTGTTAGAAGAGAAAGGAGACGAGAATGGGGTAAGATGACGAGGTAAGATGACAAAGAATTAGAGTGGGCAGAAGAAGAGGAAGGGCCGGAAACATGTGAGGTTGTAGATCCACAGGTGAGTGATGCTCAGAAGCTAATTCTCTTTTCAGACACCACGCCTACGTTCTATAGCAGAGACAGGAGAAGTAGAACCACATAATTGATGATTAGACAGGGTAGTCAGAGTAGTCAAAGTAGCAGAGGGAGGTTCAGCTTTGTGAGGGCTCGGAACGACCATTAGTAACGCAATATAGACCGATAAGAAAAAAAAAGCCAGTCAATGGGAATAACCAGATGAAGTAAACGTTGATGAAAGTTTCTGATTACATATCAATCGAAAAGAATTTTGAAGAAAACAGGGGTTTGATACTGTAGGCCTTTGATGTTTCAGGCATCTCAAATTGCATCCAGGATAGAAAGAAAAGAGAAAAAAATGGTAGAGAGACGTTGTGGATGGTGTAAGGTTCCACGCGACAGTGTCCTCGCGAAAGTATTCTTGCGCTTTGAGACTTGGTCTAAGCTTACGGTGAACATCGATGTCTGGATGCGACAAAGGAGAAAGAAGCCTAATTTTGTAGCTTGAATGACAATTGCTCTGACATACTCTGCAACTATTTACTCCTGTATACTGAGACTTTCCTTCTGTCAGGGAAGCCATCTGAAAGGAAGAAAACTCGACCGAAAAGTACGACAAATAATTTACTGAAAGACTTGCACAATACTCATACACGCCGAAAGACTCACGATGGGGCCAGAGACAAAAAAAAACATTGATGACACGTTGTTGATTATCGGAGTAAGAATCCCTAGAAGTCAACAGTCGAGATATAAGTCGGGATATATCCGGATTCTGCTCTATACATTTGCATTTCAGTAAATGAGCTCCTTCCACGAGAGCAATCAGGTGAAAGCATTTGTGTTATCACGTTTGACGAAAATAAGTAATTTCAGATCAACCTGAACATGGAGGCAAAAGCTCTGTCACTGAGGGAAAGAAATGATTGTTGACGTAAAGCGAAGCCAGTCCACGGAGATGTTAAAACACTTGAATCTGGAAAAGGTCGTTGTACTTGAAGACTCGTAACTCACGGACCGTCTTTTGCGGATATGCTTCTTCTGTGTTTTCACTGCGATCAACATCCCTCGTCGTCTCCCAGAAGATTGACATCTCTAGAAAGTCCTGTTAAACTTTGTCTCCAAGGTACAATGGCGGTGAAAGATACACCTTTTGACAAACCAAAAATTTAAGTCACTTTCTCAAACTGTTTTTGCAAGAACGGAAAAGCGACATGCGATGCATCTGCTCAACCTTCGCAAAAACCATGAGGGCCAACGTCGAAAGCTCGGGCTGAAGGCATGCAGTTTTCTCACCGCTTCGATACATAGCGCGCAAGTCAAACTGCTGGCCTCGAAAGACTGCAAGATAAGCAACGAGGAAATGATGGCCATATGAAATTTGAAGTCATGTCAGAATCCGAGTTAGAGCCTTCAGTCATTGATGTGGAATGGAATTCAAGAAGAATAGAGCTTAAACTCTTCACCTCACTCAAGTCGAGAGCATGGTATGGCTGCAGTAAACAAGTTCGCTCAGCTTCCTTCACTGCTTAAAATCTTTTTCACTGCATGGCATCAACATTCATAGAAATGCCGATGTTTCCCACCAAAACAGAAAACAGAAGAGTTGCGAGCAAAAGAAAAGTGAAAAGAAATAGGAGACAAGACGACTAGAAAAGATTCGCACACAGCAGCTTCCTACTCCAAGATAGGAGAACAGCGTGAAATTCTAAAAAGCGTCACATTTCTCTAAATTCCTTTTCGCCTCTAGCTCTTTGTTCACGCTTCGTCCCGATCACTCTCCATCGCAGTTACTCTTCGTCGCAGGAAGGCTCACAAATAAATCATACAAATTAAACAATGTTATATTTAGGCTGGAACGGCCTCCTTTTCCGAGCCTTGTGAAAACCCGCTAAAAGTCTGTTTCAGTTCTCCTCCCTCGGTCTCCTTAACGGGTTCGTCCTTCTTCACAGGCGCCACCGTCTGCTTTTGGTTTTGAAACGGCTTGGATTTCGGCTGCGCTGGGGTTGGAGGTGCAGTGTTGAACATGTTCTTCAATTTCGTTCTCAGACCGCTCTTCTTTGGAGATGAACCCTTGGCGGGAACGGAGGTTTTGACTGGCTCGCGCTTTGGAGTTGTGGCGGACTTTGGAGCACTCGCTGCCCGAACTTCTGCCGAGTTTACAACTTCCACCATAGCGGGCTTTTCATCACCTTGTTTCGGGGTGGTGAGAGGCTTTTGAGTTGCTGGAACATCTGCATCCTGAACCTCTTCAGGCTTCAACTGCTCCGTCTCCACCGTTCTCCACCGGATTTACCGTCTCAACCGGCTCGGCCTGATAAGGTAACACCTCCTTCTTCAGATGAGATGGAAGAGCCTCGTTGATGGCCACTTCTTCTTCGTGAGCCTCCTTCTTTGCAATCTCAAGTTCCGCCAGCTTGTCTTCTTTCTCCTTCTGTAGCTCCACCTTGGAAGTTTCCAGCCTGTCGCGTTCCGCAATCATCTCAGCTTCCTTAGCTTCCAAATCCTTCTTCTCTTGCTGTTTCTCCGCCACAAAGGCATCAGTCTCTGGGTTAGATTTTTCAACTTCCGCTTCTGCAGTTGCAGCTTCTTCTGTTGCTTTCGCAAGCAACTCATCAACCTCTTGCAACTCTCTCGTTAACACGTCAAGCTTGTCTTGAGCGAAAGCAGCACGTTGAGACTGCTCAGACGCAAATGCTGCAGCGGTCTCGCGTTTGGTCACAAGCCCGTTCAATACATTGGTCTCAGCATCCAGCTGCTCAACGATAGGAGCAGCCTCGTCATCCTTTTCCTTTTGAAGGTCTTCAAGCTCTTTTGCATGAGCAACACGACTACTTTCCTCGTTTTCAGCTATAACGTCCTCCTTTTCTTGTTTTTCACGCAAAAGCTCAACTTTGGATTCCTCTTCCTGGGCGGTTTGTGTATCCAGCTCGTTCTGTTTTTCTTGAAGCTCATCCTTCTTACGATTTTGAAACTCGGTCTGCTTGGCAAGTTCAGCATCTTTTTCTGCTTCATGCTCCTGTCTTCTGGCCTCTTTCTCCTCTTCTTTACGAGCCTTGTCCTCCTGCTTCAGCCGTTTCTTTTCCTCGCGCGCAGCCCTTTGTTTGCTCTTCAAATCTAGTTGACGCTTCTCATGAGCGGTGTCTGCGTCTCTCTGCGCACCCGCCTTGGTGTCAATATCTGTCAACACGGGACGGACTACACCTTCGGCCATTCTGTTGAGCTCGTCCATACTCATGAAAAGACCGCCTCCCAGATCGATTTTACCAGCGTTGGTTTGTCTTTTAGCCATGTTTGCCTGCGCAATCTCAATAGCCTTGATGTTCCACTCACGAGAGGTGAAAAGGCCCTTTGTGTGGGCATCCGTTTCGAGTTTCGCCAAAGTCTGGTCTGCATTCAGAATAGCCTTGGCTAACACACTCTTGTCAACAAGGGTATTCTTCGCCAACGAAGAGCGCTCCTGCGCGGCAAGATCTGGCATGATACTTTTGGACGAAAGAGATGCGGTGGCACCATGCGAGGCCAATTGAGAAACACCCGTTTGCGATGCGCTCATTCTCCGACTTATAGACTTACGGGCGCTCTCAGTAGCAGCAGCATTAATCTTGGATAGATCAACAGCCACATCCTGATACTGCAGGGACGTTTTCAAACCTGAACGGTGATCCAGTTCTGCAGGGTTACTACGGATGTGAACGTTACTCGTCGCACTTCCCCTCGCCAGAGCTTCAAGATTACGATAGTCTGTCTGCTTGAGTTGCTTCTGTGTGGCAGTGGACAATCCAGAACGCTGTTGGTCCAAGACTGGGTTATGGCGGTCGTGTACAAATCGCTCAGCGTTGCGTTCAGCCGCTTTGCGCAAAGCGTCAAACTCCGCTGGAGTATAAGTCCCCTTAACACCTATGGCGCTAGGCTCATAAATATGGTCAAGGTTGCGCTTAGCAATAGATGGCGCTCTTAAAACTGAGGCGGCAGCGTCTGAGCTGAGATGATTGGCACTTCTCTTAGATGTTACCGATTCTGGTTTGGCAGAAAGCGCTGCCAACTCTGCATCTCCCGAATGCTCGCCTCTATGCCACTCAATTGATATTTTCGGATTGGCAATAAGTGCAGCCGTGGCAGCTTCAGAAGACAAATCTCTCTTGTAAGGATGAATTGACAAATCGGAAGAGGCCGCTAATAAAGCAGCAGCATCTGATGCACTAGAATCAACTCCAACTGTGCGAGCGCCAGGTTGCTTGAAAACTCCCTGTCTCAACCTGGCCTTATACTCAGCCTCCTTACTCAGCGGCTTGCCTGTGGTCTGGTAAGAGGAGCGCGCTGACTTGTTTGACGTGAGAGAATTCAGCCCTTGAGACTCTTGTATTGTGGATGTCATGTTGCTAAAAGTGTGAAATTAGCCTAAAAGGGAGTGAACTTTCCGAAAAGGGAAGGTGTTGCTGTGGTGCAGGGGTGCGAGGTCTTCTGTGCAGGAGAGAGATAGTTCGCGAAGATTAATCTCTGTTTCTCAACATATATTGATTGCCTTCTTTTCACATAGAAGTTCCATTGAATCAATATGCAACGTAATTGTATATCCCTCAACGTAGTCGTTTAATGAATGAATTGACCAAATAATCGATACTATGCATGGTGGTGATTGGAAAGAGGTTGACCAAATTTTAGTGGGTGGGTTGTAATGTGGTGTTCTCTTGCAGTGATGAGCTATTTCTCTCATGATTGGTTTCATAATGATTTATTCCCTGACATCGTGACGCTTCTCTCGATTCGCCAAACGCCAACATGAGGCGAGCTTGGTTCGCTGGGTAAGGCCTTCCTTTTAGATTGTTTCGTTACTTTTCATGCACAGATCTTGCTCACATAAACTGCGATTTCGAATCAGGATATTGGAATCAGGTGGACGAAATGCATACGTTGTAGTGTCAATAGCTTTTAAAGTCTGGCTTTCACCTTCCTGTTGGTCATATATTCCAGATGACATCATTCACAGGCTTGTCTCAATCACAGGATATGAAGACGATAGCAGGGCATCAGAAAGAGTGGTGATGCTGTGGTTTGAGATTGCCTTCATGAATTGGCGCGCCGCTTGATAACTCCCATCGACTTTGTTTGTTATGATGAGCCTCCTTGGGTAAGCGACCTTGCTTTCCGCAAAAAGGTACTGGACTATTTCCACTCGAAATCAATCACGGGAGTCAGAGTCAGGTTTGCAAACTACATGCGATGAACGCCTCAAGCACCTCGATCTCACTAGATTACGAAAGTGAGATCACCCACCCTTTTTCTCTTTTTATCTCATCTTTATCAACCGCCTCTTGCAAATGGCGTTGAGAGAAAAAGATCACTGAATGCTCACAGGAAGAACCATATGGTTCCGAATCCTCCGCACCTCACATCTTCATGCAGGGTCTATGCACTCTCATGTAATAATGCGCTGTCTTGAGCGCCCACAAATCTTGTCGTGCGGGATAAGAGTTCCGGACCAAGGCGCTGAATAAGTCACAGTCATACACTTTTAAAATATGATTTTATTGTTTCAAGGCGGTATCATGTTACCGTGAGGAATCTTGAAGAGGCCGCCCTCGAAGGGCTACCTAAAACGCATTTGAGTATTCTATGGTACTCAAATGGTATTATGTTATCACATCAATGCTTCTACTAGTAACGAGGAAGTATTGCACCTTATTTTGTCTGGCACTCAAGTGTCTTGAGCTCCCCACGATCATTTCCGCATGGCAAGGCGATATGAGGCTGACCTACAATTAAGTTTGCTTCTTGAAAACACCTTCAAAATCTTGGCAAAACCAGGCAGTAGGTTCCAGGCATAAATCCGGTACGGATTTGGATTAGAGTGGCCTGCCTGCATGGCGCAAGTACCGCACATCAATTTTGCTGCGTGATGGCTAAAATTAGACATCTGCACCTTGAAATCTGCACTACTCCCTGCGATCTATGACACACTTTATCATCAGATGGTAGCAATGAATTCATTTACCAAAAATTCCTTTCGTATTCCCTTATCAACAGAAAAGATCAACGCGTAAATCTCCTCACACATGACCTACGGCTATGCGTACTTATGCACGCACATGCAGCAAACAATACCAAACAATAGAGACTAGCCAGGCGGCTGTAGCCTCGCCTTTGTAATGAAACCTAAGAAAACCCGCTTAACTAACTTCAGTGAAGATCTTATCGCACAGGAGTCTTTGGTTTCCGAAACAATCAATCACTTAGATTGGATCGACGCGAGATACGAAAAAAATAAGGTTGCATCGCATAATAGCGCGGGGTCCACACGAAACTCTGATTTCAGTGATCTGGAGCGTATAAAAGAAAGGGGGGTTCTTCCCCCCTGAGGGAAGGATCTGTATGCAAATGAGCAGCTCTTGGAAAAGCGCTACCAGATCACCCTCGCTGGGATACTCCAGCGCGTCTTCGGATGAATCGCCTGCCTCGCCCGACGCGTCCACTTTTCTAGCTGACGGTCTCTGCACGATTGATCCTAAACAGATCTTGCAGGATCTGGAAGATGAGGACGTCACGCAGTACCTGGCAACCTCGATCTGCGACTACAACATCTGGAACGGATGTAAAACTGTCTCACCGTTGGTGCATCCAAGATGGGAAGAGCCATCGCGTGCTGTTTCGGACCACGGGTTGGGAATACACAAAAGCCCGCTTATTCTGAAGAAATCAAAGGCTATAGAGAGATGGTGTTCTGGGGTTGCGTCGTGTTCTGGTCTCATCGATCTGAAGCATGTTACAAAAGAAAGTGAGTGCAAAGAAATGAAGGAGGGAGAAGAATCCCAGGACGAAGATTGTAAGGAAGACGATTGCGATGACGAATACGAGGAACGCCCGAAAAAAAATCTTAAAAAAAAAACAGCCAGAAGTATCCTGAACATCTCCATGGGCTGCAAGAGGGGCAGGAAAAGACAAAGAGTCGAGTTGGATGTTAATTTCGATTGCGGAAAGTGCGAGAAAATCTTCAAAAGACAAGAACACTTGCGGAGGCATTTCAGGTCAGTTCACACAACGGACAAACCTTACAAGTGTTCACGGTGTCCAAAGACTTTTTCGAGGTCTGATAATTTGGCACAGCATGTGAGGGTACATTCGAAAAATCGTTTCTTTTAAAAGAGCGTATATATACTAGTCAAACCCTTTTGCGAGATCCACATCTTTCAAATCGCTAGCGCCTTTGACTGGGCTGTTGTTATAAAATGCATCGTCCTTCTTTTCCGGAGCCATCGGGGTGGAGAATTGTACAAAATTCCATAATGCAGGTGACGACTGGATATTTGGATTGGGCCTGCCACGTTCTGGAGTGTAAGCTTCCACTGGGTGTATCTGCTTTGGAGACTCGGCATGGAAATTGAACTCAGGTGGCGGTAGCTGTGGTGGTGGTGGGCCAGGGTGTCTTTGCGGTGGATACAGATAATTTGTACGTATTTCTGGTGCTTCCTGAAGATATGGCTTTGTGGGTCTTGATTCCGGAAGTTGTTTGTTTTTCATAAGATGCAATTGCAACTGCCGAGAAACTGAGCTTCCTCTGCGTGCCTTGTTGAGTGACCCATCATTCCATTTCGTTAAAAAGTCTTGCTTATAAGATTCAGCAATCTGCCATTTCATTCCCTTCCCCGGTTCATTTGGTCTTCGAGGAACTTTTTCAAACGCCTTATTCAGTGACAAATTGTGTCTTATGGAATTCTGCCATCCTGTCTTGCTGTGCCTGTAGTAGGCAAAATGCGATGATATCCAGTTGTAGATCTCCGATAGCGATTGTATCCCATCGGGATTGGATAATATGGCTTGCGTGATCATTGTAGCGTACGAGTATGGTGGCTTGATGTCTTTAGACTCGTCCCGCGAAAGATCCTCTTCTAAACTTGTCACCGAAGGCCCTGAAGGTACAGACTCTTTCCGCGCATAAGTAGTCATGTTGTCCTGGTAGTCCTGTTGATGCACATTGCTGAAGCTGTGTTTTTGATCCGGCTTCAACCGTTTGTCCTTGAGATTGTTGAGGAATACAGGTGACACTACAGGCTGAGAATCAGGCAAGATAAACATCATCTGCGTGCCTCCTATATCTATGACGGAGCCTGAATGTAGCGGATAAGGCTCGTCATCGTGATTAACCCGTGCGCCATCAATTTTCAGACCATTTCGACCCAGAACATTTAGCTCCCATCGCCTTGAGTCAAGGTTGTAATTGATGGCTGCGTGTCTTCGGGAAACAACCTTGGATGGCCCCAGGTCGATGTCCACTACATCTTCAGGCTTGTTGTCGGTGTTTCTGCCTATACCAACACTGAGTGTCTTCACATAAAAAGTCCAGTCTCGGCCAGCGATTTTCGCATACGCCTGAATTTCGCTTTGTAGATTTTTCGAATTGCTGAAATTTTTACCTACATTCGTCTGATCCGGTGGCACACAAAGGGTAAGGATCACTTGATTAATCAGCTCGTTGGGGTCTTCGTAGTACGGAACCTGCGGTTAGTTTTCTGGTGAGAGAATTCATACATCTTCAAAAGATCGTTTGCGCGGTGACGACATTTGTTTACCAACAATGAAACGCAAATAAAGGAAAAACTCTTGATCCACACACCGCGCATTACAGGATGAGGTGTAGGGATTTAAATGTGTTCCAGATTACCTTGCGATCTGTTGAAAGAGCCTTAACGATGCAGTGATTTCCTGCTGTCAGAAAATCAGTTATCCTGGAGTCCTGTACTCACTTAGAAGGTGTAGCAAAATTCCGATGATCATTTTTTCCAGGCGATTATCAGTTACAGCGCTTCTGCATTTTTGCAGACCTAAACTCTCCCACCTGAACAAATGAACTCACCTAACTGACTAAGCTGAAATCATGAGAGAAATTTTAGACACCTATTTTGATAAAAATTATGCCTCTAGGTAGGGGAAAAGATCAGAGACTTACACCTCACTACTGAACCATATGCCGTTCATCAATGTCTTCATTCCAAAGTATCCTTGTCGCATCATATCATTTAAGGTTCCTGCAGCTATGCAGGCAGCTTGAAGAAGCGATGCCTAGACTCTCAAGTGTTTCGGCTTCCGATGGGAAATAAGAAGTCTTGTCAAGAATATAATCAGCTTTGCTTTTTCGCCGTTACTGAGAGAGAAAAGTGTTTCAATCTGCCCACTCCAAGATGAAGGAATATGGGCACCGCTGGTATTCACGGTGACAGCTCCAGGATTTCTCTTTGACATGTGATAAGTTAACGACGCACGTTCACATAAAAGTATAACACACCCTAAAAGTCTACATAATCCCCCGCGGGAATGAGAGCCTCGTCCCACTATAAGACATAACTTTGTGCGATGTTTTTCAACGCTTTCAAAAATGTATTGCTTACAGTAGCACTCAGCTTCGTTCACATGCAACCCATGGAGGTCAATTTTTTGGCGAATTCCCCGTGGATTATTGGCACCAAACGCGTATTCGGCGGCCAATCTATTATAATGATCAGCTTCATGACGTTTCTTTTCAGCTAGTTCGAGAAGTTTGTTTCCTTCATCTTCTTGTCTTCGTGCTAAAGCAGTCGCACCATTGTTGAGCAAAAAGTTTCTCCGTTGAAATGCTTTTCCTGCAAACTGCCGCAACGTTTGGCATTCTTCATCGTCCCCATGGTTAATAAAGTGCGGCATAGTTACTTTATCTGCAAGTGGCCTGTTGCAGTAAGAATTAACCCTTCTACATGGAAGCCAAATCATGGGTTTTGTCAACTGTGTGAGATGGTGAGTGATTAATGACTGAAAGATTTCATACTTTTAAATTCACTGGGTTTGTTGTTTGTGCTCTCAACGGTTGACATTGTCGGAAGGTGTGAAATTACCGAATTCATTCACTTCAGCGTCCTCAAGCAGACCAAATAAGCGGGAGCCCTCTACTTAAATCAACTAGCCCATATTGAGCGTTTCAAGAAATCATTAATGACTTATTATCTGCTGTTAGAATTGCGAGACAGATTGTGCCCTCGGCTGGAGTCGAACAAAGGCACTTGCCCAATGGGGAGTGAACCCTGCGCGTTAAGTTGTCTGCAGCAGATCTGCAAGTCTACGACTTCAAAAATGGCGTCAAATTTGCGAGATTCAACATCACCTCGAAGCTTCATTTGAGAAATTGACTCATCCGTAAATGTATGGATCTTCATGTAAACTTTACCGACAAACTCTTGTTGATTCGTTAAAAGTCGAAGCTCAACAATTACTTGCCTGCATATCCCCCACCAATCATGGAGTTCCGTTTCCTGTCTTTTTTCTTTCATCCTTTCAACCGGTCCAGATAGTAGGCAACGTCCCGCTATCAATGGAGAATGATATGATAATTCCTACGAAGCTAACACAACCTGATGACAGATAGATGGTTCGCCACACTTATTCTAGTCTATTTTTAGCACTTTTGACCCAAAAGAAGTCTAGAACAAGCTTCGAAGGAGGAAAGTATCACAGAATCCAATCAGAAAGAGTTTAAATCTTTTACTAGAAGATTGCCAGAGTTTCAATTCTAGGGAAAGGCACCATTAGCTACTGTTTTTGCGCTTTTCGCATCCATGTTTCCTAAACTTGATATCCCTGTATTCTGGCGGTTAGGCTGATCCCAGTTGAAGACATTGTCAGGTGGGGAGTCTGGCTGGGGCGGTGAACGATAACGCAGGTGCTCTAAAAGGGGCTATGGAGAACAGAAATTTCCAGTAGAACAAAAGGGCGACAGTCCCTTTGATTTTGATTTTCAGTGTGAATACAAACCTGTAACTGTCTCTTCTCGCAATGACAGAGAATGAGAATAGGAAATGATAGACGAGGCAATATATATCAAGAAAGTACTAATAATCACCAGGAGGAGTAAGGCTAGAGAACAATAAACCCACTAGAACTACCTCAGAAGAATCAGACAGAAATTCACCTTCTGCTTATAGCTCTATCTTCTGCAAAATTCTCCCACTTTGGCAGGCACTCACGCACTTGGCTTATTTTTTTCTACATCGAGACCCTTTGCCGCCTCACACGATTTTGAGTGCACAGAAAAAAAAACTTCATGAGCTCACCCAACGAACCAATTCACAAGAGAAGAAGAGTGACGCGTGCCTGTGACGAGTGCCGTAAGAAAAAGGTCAAATGCGACGGACGACAACCCTGTGTAAGCTGCACGGTGTATTCGTTTGAATGCACATACAATCAGACATCGACCAGGCGAAGACAGAGATCGCCCTCATTGTCTGAAGACTTTTCTGAGGGCCGCGGCTCGCAGCACTGCAAAGCTTTGGAAGATAAAGTCTTCATTCTCGAACAAGCGCTCAGTTCGCTTCTTCCTACCCTATCTGAAGGTTCTCTTAACGTGACCAAGCTGATGAACAGTGCAAACAAGCTCAGAGCATCCAAAGACGACAGCCAGATCACTTTAAAAGAGGTTTTGGACCTCTACGGAAAGGACCAGCAGTCTATGCCCAATGACAGACTTATTCGGATGAACCACCCAGAACAGAATGTAGAGACGCCCATCGGGATGGAGATCAAAATCATTTTACCGCCTTACGAAGTGGCTATTGATCTCGTTTCAAAAACCTGGGAAAATGCGTGTGTTTTGTTTCGCTTCTATCACCGTCCCTCTTTTATAAGCGATCTAAACGAGCTATACGAAACAGACGTGCGTAACTACACAAATAAGCAGCAGCGGTTTTTGCCTCTCGTTTATGCTGTCATGGCTTGTGGGTCTTTGTTTCATAAAAGTGACAAAGCTACCAAGCAGAACAGCGAAAACCTGTCCCAGCAGTCGGACCAGCAAACTTTACTTGCAGATGAAGGGTACAAATACTTCATAGCAGCGCGTAAGCTCATTGATATCACAGATACTCGTGACACGTACGGGATGCAGACTATACTTATGCTGATCATTTTTCTGCAGTGCTCCGCTCGTCTTTCTACTTGTTATTCCTACATCGGCATAGCACTCAGAGCTGCTCTGAGGGAAGGTTTGCATCGTAAGCTGAACCACCCTTTCAGTGCCCCCGCGTTAGAAGTGCGGAAAGCGCTTTTCTGGACGATCTACAAGATGGATGTCTACGTAAACACCATGCTGGGGCTTCCGGGGACAATCTCGGAAGATGACTTTGACCAGGAACTTCCGTACGACCTCGACGATGAAAATATATGTCCTGAGGGACTTTACTTTGATCGTCAAAAGGGCCTCTCGTCAGCTGGTATAGCCAATGCCCATACCAGACTGATCTGCCTGATGAAACAAGTGGTTCAGAAACTGTATCCTGTCAAGACAAAACAGCCGGACGACTGTGATATAAACCTGCTATCGCATAATAAAGTGTATGAACTGGAATTGGGACTTCAGGATTGGGTCAATCAACTTCCCTTGGAGCTCAAGCCAGGCATTGAACCACCGCAAAAATATTTCAAGGCAAACAGGTACTTGCATCTCTCCTATCTGCACGTGAAAATAACATTGTACCGTCCATTCATACACTATCTCTCTGCCAGCTTCCTTTCGCAGGGTGATATGAGCCCGCACGACATGATGTGTATTGAAAAGGCCAAAAACTGTATCAACGTTGCTCGAATAGTGGTCAAGCTCGCTCAGGATATGATCAACAAACAGGCTTTGTGTGGATCGTACTGGTTCTCTATTTATACCATATATTTCTCCGTGGCGTGTCTTGTCTTTTACATTCACTTTTCGCCTTCTGTGGACTCCTCAGGGAACTACACCAAGGAGTACTTGGAAATTCGAAAGGACGCAGCGATGGGGAAGTGGGTTTTAGACGTACTTAAGGATAGTAATACGGCAGCCAGAAGAACCCACAATGTTTTGGGTGCAATTTTTGAGAAACTCAACCAGAGGGCTGCTAACATCACCAGAAACCCTCGTCCTGAACCCGTTCCGAGTGTGTCATCTACCAACGATTCGCCAGCAGATGTCAATACCATCACAAATGGTGTCAATTTCATAGATGGGATAAAAACAGGGGTTGACATCACCCGCTCTCATCCAACCGCTTCCGCTCAGCCTTCCTCTGTTCCACCGGGAAAGTATATGCCAGGCGTAATTGATCAGCTCGATATGAAGATTTTTGGCCGTTTCTTGCCTCCTTATATGCTTAATGATGAGGATCCTGCTGATGCAACCCAATTTTACGATCCCGTGTGGCCGGATTCAAACATAACAGGAACGAGACAGTCCTTCAGTCAACCTGAGACTTCTCCAGGACTCACCACCGTACCGTCAGGTCTATCCACTACGATGGAGAAGGGCAGTCTGAATTATCTTCCCGAAGAGTCGCTGCTCAAGCAGGAAGGAGGCGATTTTTCCTTCTTGGATGGGTGGTCTGGCTGAGACTGTGTCATGTTCAGTGTATTCTATAATGTATTATTTAATTGGGGTTTTTGCGGCGATCGTCTACAGTTTGAATTCTTCCGATTAAAAGTGAGGCAGTTCTCTGTGAGTTGATCTATGAGCTTGCAATATTGGTCCCTATCGGCTTATCATTAATCAGCGGCAGTATGTTGATATTCTGATTTATTCCCAGACGCTATACAGAATCTGCAATACTTCACAGACTGTGGTGTACCTAAACCCAAACAAAATACTAGAGTTTCTTATACATGAACAACCATACCTTTATGTTATAGAGCAAATAATGGGATCAAGTAAGTTTTGGGAGAACTAGATGTGCTTGTAAGTGAGATCCATCTACTAATGGAGGATCAGTCTCAAAACGCATTCTCTTATCGACTTCTCAAAGTTGCAAAATCAGTCGCTGAATTATATATGTCAGATTTGATAATGACTGGACAAACAGACCCCAGAAATTCTCCTCGCAAAATAAAACTACGGACTTCAATATAGAGCAGATTTTTTTCTGGCGCTCTCATCAAAGGATTGTGATATGAGCGTAAAGAAGATGTTAATGAAGCCCGTCTTTTTATCTGCCGTTACGAATTTCTTTGTTTACTATCTCATGCGAGGTACAGGCGGTTTTTAAGAACGGCGCTTGTCGAGACAAAGTGAAGATCGTTCTCTAAGATGAGACTCAATCAAAGCTATACAGATACGTTCAGCTGAGAAGATTCAAAATTGTACTCAGCCAGTCCTTACAAGCTAAAGAGGTGCTAGTTCTTGACTCAAGCTCGGGAATCTCGTTGGTGGGCAAAAAAAGGGATACCTGGCATAGTCTGGTCTTATTATTTAGCATCTTCGTTTTTCGTCACAGATGCTTCATAATTTCTTGATAAAAAGAAGCTGACATACTGATAATCTTCTTTTTCTATTCATATGTATCGAGGTCTCCTGAAACAAAATCACCATGGAATAAATAATTACATCTGATTTATATTTTTTTTCTGTGCTAATATTTTGAAAGTCATTTGCCTCTACAGATATAACTGTATTTTTTTGAAACATAGTATTTAAAAGAAGAACTAAAATTGCAGAAAGCTGGACCGTTGCCAAAAAAAAAAAAAAAAAAAATTCGCTCAAGGTGGAGGAGACAAACTGCGCTGATAATATACATCATCACACAGAGACCGGAATCCCGGTGCTTTCCGAGGGTACCGAGAATTATAGTGTGGCGATCGATTACATAATCATTAAACAATGACAGAGATTACAATACTGTTGGTGGATGGCGGGAAGACTGCTCTGAGTTTGGATCAGATACCCACCGATTCAAAGTCCGTTACAATCCAGGATGTGTATTCCTACCTTATTGCCAGTTGGCAGGAACTCTTTCCCACGAGTACAATCAAGCCGACGAATATCCAGCAGTTTCAACTGATTTCAATGGGAATGAAACTGAAACCAGCCAAAAAAGTTGAAGACCTTGATCTTGAAGTATCACGAATACTTCATCTTGTGATAAAGCCGCTGGAGCTTATCGGGCCCGACAAAGAGTCTAGATTCAATTCCTTTAAAAGCAAACTTGCGAGACGTAATTCTGAGCAGTCTGCTGTAATCGATGCTCCAAGAGTAAATGAACCTTTGCAGGTTCCAGAAGAAACCACAAGAGATGCATCATCTTCTGGAAATGCAGAGTCTTCCATCGCCGCAGAAGTTCTAAGAGAGCCTGAAACTTCTCAGGCTTCTGCGGCTCTACCTCCAGATGATCCCACAAGTGTCAAAAGTAGAGTCATACAGGAGGTTCAAACGGCGCAGGCGAGCGTGCCGCGGGTGAGCCCGGAAAACCAGGATATGCGGGGTGCGCCGCGTAATGTGACGCGCGAAAGAAATGGGGCGAGTGCGGCAGACGGTGAAAGCAAATCAAGCTGTTGTGTTGTGGTTTAAGGTGTTCTAATCAAATATTTTTTTCTTTCCCCTCACCGGACAAATTTTTTTCCGCAGCGCCTTGCGGATAAATGTTGAAAAATCGTTTAAGCATAAGGAGCAATCTTGTAGCTGCAGGTGCGTCATAAATGCGGGGCTTGGCGCATGTCGGGGGACAATTTCGCGGGGGCTCTTGCATATCGGAAGCTTTTCTGCATGATCCTCCACAACAGATCCGTGACAAGGAAAAATTTCCCGCATTTTGAAAATACTATATAAAGGCTCAAGGATTCCACTGCTATTCATCTAAAAAACACAATCATGTCTTCTTCGTCATCTCTTAGCGGTGTGAGTGTGATTTCGCAGCACAGTATCGAGGCAAAGGCCGAAGATATCAAGCTTGATGACAGTGCAAAGAAATTCGAGTTTGCTGAAAAGCATGGTCTTGATCTCGAAAAAGAGTTTGACCAGTATGAACAAATGTACCAGGAAAGTCTAGTTAATAAAACGGCCTGGGATAGAATGATATCATGCGGCTTTGACATAAACTTTACAAACAAAAAGCACATGACCTGGATGTTGGCTATTTTTTCCAGTTTTGCTGGTCTTTTATCAGGAGTTGACCAATCTTTGATCAGCGGCGCTTATTTGAAGCTCCCTGAAGCCCTTGGGTTATCCTCTCGTGAGCAGTCGCTTGTGTCTTCTCTTATGCCGTTGGGAGCAGTTGGCGGTGCCATCCTTCTTTCTCCGTGCAGTGAATTTTTCGGAAGAAGGATGACAGTAATTATCGCATGTGTCTTCTACACCGTTGGTGCTATTCTGGAAGCCGCAGCCCATGGCGTTGGGGAAATGTACGCTGGACGTTTTCTGTTGGGTGTCGGCGTCGGTCTAGAATCCATCGTTACAGTGCTTTGCTCAGAATCGTGTCCGATGGAGATGAGAGGCAATCTAGTGTCTCTGTACCAGTTTTTCCTCGCCTTTGGTGAGCTTGTCGGTTACGCTATCGGGGCGATGTTTATCAACGTTGAAGGAAGCTGGAGATACATTTTAGGATCCTCTCTTGTTTTCTCTACTATTCTCATGGTTGGAATGTTCTGCCTTCCCGAGTCTCCACGTTACCTGATGCACAAGGGCAAGGTCGGAGCTGCGTATGGAGTTTGGAAAAAACTTCGCGACGTGGACCTTGTAGAGAACAAGTTGGAATTCATTGATATGCGCCAGAGTTTGATTCAGGAACAAGAGGCTCAGAAGGAAGCAAAACACAGATTCAAGTGGCTGGATTTTATCACCGTGGGCCGTTGCAGAAGATCCCTCATCTACGCAAACGTAATGGTTTTCCTGGGTCAGTTTACAGGTGTTAATGGTGTCATGTACTACATGTCGAGTTTGATGTCCAGAATCGGGTTCAATGAAACAAACTCCGTCTTCATGTCAACCGTCGGCGGGGCTGCCTTGTTCTTGGGAACAATTCCTGCTATCAGGTACATGGATACTTGCGGAAGAAGGTTCTGGGCCAATTCTATGCTTCCTTGCTTCCTTATTGGGTTGATCTTGGTTGGTATCGGTTACTTGATGCCTCTTGGGTCTACAGCTGGACTGGGCCTCTACCTTACTGGACTGATTCTGTATATGGGATTCTTTGGATCTTATGCATGCCTCACCTGGGTGATTCCATCGGAGGTGTACCCGACGTACCTGAGATCTTATGGTATGACAACATCCGCCAGTGTCTTGTACCTGTCTTCGTTCGCAGTCACTTACAACTTTGAGTCAATGGCAACCAAAATGACAAACACCGGTTTGATGATGGGATTTTACGGTGGCATTGCTGTTTTAGGTTGGTTCTACCAGCTGTTTTTTATGCCTGAAACCAAGGGCAAGACGCTTGAGGAGATTGACGATTTGTTTAGCAAGCCAACAAGATACTTGGTCAAGGAGAACCTTAAGGCAACAAAGAGAGACTTTCACAATTTGTTCCACGGGAACTTTAAAGAGCTGGTAAAGGGCGAAGAGGCTGGCACTGTTAACTAATGAGAGTATATTGAGCATTATAAAATTTGTACTTTTCTGCATATACCGCATTAAGCTGAAGACACCTTTGGTTGTAGATATTGAGAGCGGGCCAAAAAAGTGCCAGGGCTGCCTTCGGAAAACCGAGGCGTCGTGGTCAGAAATCTGCGTGGGCGCACACCACTGCACCATGCAATCCATAGAGAGACTACTTCCGTACAGTATCACATGCCTCTTTAGTATTTCACAGGACTCTTTGGATATCTCGGTACGTATGACTTATTCAAATACACTAATTTACAGTTTGTTCTGCGTCATCTTATTAGTCTTTTTCGTAGCAGTACTGCCTCGGCAAAATACGTATATAGTATTTCAGAGTTCCCCGTTTCCTGCCTTTTGCAAGCTACTGGCTCCGATGATGACTTGCAACACCGGCTACTTCGGCAAGTGCACCTTACGCGATGTTTTGACCTTGAAGGATTACTGCAGGAAGTGCGAGAGTCTGAGCAGCAACTCTTGGTAATCAGAGATTTGAGTCAATTATACGAAGTTCAGCTTCTGCAAAATGAAAAGCTGGGTAAGTACCGCTGAACGATTTTGCGGACTAACAACAGCTCAAAAGCTTATATCGGATATCTTCTACGCCATAAGAAGTATGGTGAATGAACGCGAAGCAACATGCTTGGTATGAAGCTTTTTTTCCAATCAATTACTAACCGCAGATCCTGGAACAGCCAGAACAGGTATTTGAGAATTTCTATGACTACAAGATTATTTTCAAAGAGGAGATGGAAAAGATAAAAGTCGGGGTCGTGGACTTGAACAATTATGCCGAATCGATTATTGGTGCACGGGTGGAGATGGTGGAGGTGGACAGTCACGCGTGGTGTCCCGTTTTGGAACCGGTGCGTAACTCTCAGCACTAGCGTCTGTTGGAGAAAAAAATCAAATGAGTGCAAACCGCAGAATCACTGGCGCACTACCTTTTGGTTTGAAAAAAAAAGCACAGGGCGATAACTATTCACCAGATGAACTCATTTGAACCAGTTGTTGTTATTGACGGTAAGGGACATCTCCTTGGACGTCTTGCCACCACAGTTGCTAAGCAACTGTTGGAAGGACACAAAGTTGTTGTTGTTAGATGTGAAGCTCTTAACATCTCTGGTGAGCTCTTCAGAAACAAGCTCAAGTTCCACGACTACCTCAGAAAGGGAACCAGATTCAACAAGCTGCGTGGTCCATTCCACTTCAGAGCTCCTTCAAGAGTTTTCTACAAGGCCATCCGTGGTATGATGCCTCACAAAACCGCTAGAGGTAAGGCTGCTCTCGAGAGACTGAAGGTTTTCGAGGGTATCCCACCCCCATACGACAAGAAGAAGAGAGTTGTCGTTCCACAAGCTCTTAGAGTATTGAGATTGAAGCCTGGCAGAAAATACTGCACTCTGGGTCAACTCTCCTCTCAAGTTGGATGGAAATACGAGTCTGTTGTTGCTAAGTTGGAAGAGAGAAGAAAGGTTAAGTCCGCTGAATACTACGCTAGAAAGAAGGCTTTGACCAAGAAGGTTAACGCTGCTAAAGCTTCTACCGCTGAATCCGATGCTGCCAAGCAATTGACCGCCCTCGGTTATTAGTTTATAGGTGAATGAATGGTGAATGTGGTGTACGTTAGAAGCGATAATTTTGAATAGAAATAGGTGCTTATCCCAACTTGTCTGGTGAGTATTTCGGTAGATGTCCTAATCTATCTATGTTATGATCTGTAGTTGATATCTCTTCTTGGCTTGTTTGATTTATCATTTATTCACTTGATCAAAAGAGTAAAAGACTGCTTCAGTCATTTGAAACTCTTGCAGAATGTTTCGTTGATAGAACTGGATAACACATTTAGTATGGAGCTTCTTTGTAGCGTGTAGAAGAAATCTGTAATGACAGTCTGAGACTGCATACTTTGAAAGCTGTTCTCAAAGGGAAAAAAAACAAAAGAGTAAATACTTTGCAGTCCATTCGAATTTGCCGATCCCACTCGGAAACAGAAAAACCAAATGAATACTACTTTAATAGGAGAGGTTATGCAGCTCCTTTACTTGTAGTGACGGTTTCTCAAAGACAGGAAAGCAATGAATATTGAGAAAGAAGAAAATCAGTTTATCTCACTTCCGTAATCGATACCATACCTCTCGGCAAAAATCGAAACGTCAGCGTCAAGAACGGGAGAGCAGATGGCACAGAGTTTTTTTTTTTCACAATGTCAGACCGTCACTTCGTTCCTCGTACGAGACGCTGCGCGGAAGCAACGCGGAAGATCAGATCTCTACCGTCGATCAGGGGAAATGTAGGGATGTGGGTTGACCCCACCGGGGGGAACCGGTTCTGAACAACCAATCACAGTGCACCATTTCTTTTTCTTGTCCGAAATTCGAGGGGCGCGCGATATAAATGCGTGGCATTCCCGCTTTTTTCACTCAACCACTAAAATAATATTATAATGAGCGACTCAAGCTTTTTCGTCGATTTCATGATGGGCGGTGTCTCCGCCGCTGTCTCTAAGACCGCTGCCGCTCCTATTGAACGTGTCAAGCTTTTGATCCAGAACCAAGATGAAATGATCAAGCAAGGCCGTCTTGCCAGACGTTACACTGGTATTGGTGAATGTTTCAAGAGAACTGCGGCCGACGAGGGTGTCGTTGCTTTCTGGAGAGGTAACACCGCTAACGTTATCCGTTACTTCCCAACACAAGCTTTGAACTTTGCTTTCAAGGACAAGTTCAAGGCCATGTTTGGTTTCAAGAAGGAGGAGAGTTACGCTAAGTGGTTCGCCGGTAACTTGGCTTCCGGTGGTATGGCTGGTGCCACCTCTTTGTTCTTTGTCTACTCTTTGGATTATGCCCGTACTAGATTGGCCAACGACGCCAAGTCTTCTGCCAAGGGTGGTGGAGACAGACAATTCAACGGTCTGTTGGACGTTTACAAAAAGACTCTTGCCTCTGACGGTATCGCTGGTCTCTACAGAGGTTTCCTCCCATCCGTTGTCGGTATCGTTGTTTACCGTGGTTTGTACTTTGGTCTTTTCGACTCTCTTAAGCCTGTTGTTCTTGTTGGTCCTCTTGAAGGCTCTTTCCTCGCTGCTTTCTTGCTTGGATGGACCGTCACCACCGGTGCCTCGACCGCTTCCTACCCATTGGACACTGTTAGAAGAAGAATGATGATGACCTCCGGTGCTGCCGTCAAGTACGACGGTGCCTTTGACGCTTTCAGAAAGATTGTCGCCGCCGAGGGTGTCAAGTCTCTGTTCAACGGTTGCGGTGCTAACATCCTCAGAGGTGTTGCCGGTGCCGGTGTCATTTCCATGTACGATCAACTGCAATTGATCATGTTCGGAAAGAAGTTCAAATAAGCTGTATATTTTTAGCGCAGACCGTGTCAATATATCTTTTACATACATTTGGGTTGTGTGTTTGGAAGTTAATTGTTATTAAACTAGAATGCGAGCCGTTAATGGTTAATATCTGCTGTATCTCACATCGCGTGCCATATTTTATACCTCCATGCACCACTTGAGGTTCCTGCATACAATATGCCGAATAAGGAAATGTCAACATGAATCACTACGCTATCGAACGGAACAAGCAGGGCGTTTTCCGGTTGGATCAGAGTAATAGTGTCCCGAATAATTCAGTCAGTGATGTCGCAGGCACAGTACCCCTTGCAGGATTAAAAAGCTACATAAATCTGGAAAACAACGGACAACTGCACTTGGGAAGTTTTGCTGTTGGAATGGTGACCCCTTTTGTCTTGTACAGCAGTAGTCATTTTTTCAATGCTGTTTTCGCAGCTTTGAGCAAGTTGGTGCTGTGCGGTCTCCTCATTAGTGGGCTGCTTCTCTTGAGAGGAAAGGCTCCAACCGAAATAATTCCAGAAGCAAAGGAGGAGGGACTTCCCTTACTAAATCCAGTGGGAGAATCCTTGCCGCCTCTAAGTCCATCTAAGGATCGGCGGTTCAGAAAGATACCCAGTCCCAGGGCTAAACCCAGATCAACACATTCCGAGTCTACACTTGTCAATGACAACTACAGCGTTTTGGGGACAAGGAGGAATTACAACGCATTCATGCAAAACGCAGAAACAGCCACTTTACAAAGAAACAAATGAGGCAGTATATATTATAATTACAAAGACTCGTTGGGGATCTCAAACACAACTTGCTTTCCGGTGAGCTTCTGGTAGATTGACTGGAAAGAGTCAAGCTTGTAGTCAATGTTGGAAGAGTCCTTAGCGTCCAAAAGAACTTTGTAAACCTTGTTACCACCAACAAGGTATCTGATACGCTTACCAACGATTTCAGTTGGGAAAACCAAATCGCTCAGAATGGAATCGTGGACAGCGGTCAAGGTTCTAGATCTAGGTCTCTTTTGAAGCTTTCTAGACTTTCTAGCTGGCTTTGGCAAGATTCTTCTCTCAGCAAGGAAAACAACGTGTCTGTCTGGGAACTTCTTTTCCAACTCTCTGGTCAATCTGATTTGAACCTTGTGGTATCCAGCAAGGTGAGTGACTGGGACAAAGATAGCGATGGCCTTCTTACCACCAGAAACCTCGATTTCTCTAACAGACTTGAATTGAAGTGGTCTGAGATCGGCCTTCATGTCGGCAGAGTTTGCCTCCAGGTCGATCAAAGATTGAGCAATTTGCAGCTCGAGCTCGCTTGGCTCTTGAGACAGGATCTTTGCAGCAGCAGACATGTTGGTGGTGTATGAATTTTCACTTTTTTCACACAAACTTACAAAGTGTGTGCAGGACTCAAAAATCTGGGCGAGAAGTCAGCTGACCCTGACTAGGGCTTCGGCGATCCACACACCGCCATCCGCACCGCGTCATCATCTGTATCGGAAAGGCGTGTGCCGCCCAATGATCAAACGCTCGCTGCACCTCCTTAAGCGCACTATGTCGACTATTGAACTTGTGGAACAGTCAAAGAAGCTTGCCGCTTATAAAGCTGTCGATGACTATGTCACCTCCGAGAATAAAGTGATTGGAGTTGGTTCAGGATCAACTGTCGTTTACGTATCTGAAAGATTGGGTCAACTGCCTTTCAAACACAATTTCGTATGCATCCCCACAGGATTCCAGTCAAAGCAGATAATCATGGCAAATGGTTTGCATATGGGCTCTACTGAGGAGTTTCCCGACATAGATGTGACTTTTGATGGAGCCGATGAGATTGACCAGGATCTAAACTGTATCAAGGGAGGAGGCGCTTGCTTGATGCAGGAAAAACTGGTAGCATCTTGTTCCCGTCATCTGGTTATAGTGGCTGATTTTCGTAAGAAATCTCCCAGTAGTTTGGGCATAGCTTGGAAAAAGGGTGTCCCCATAGAGGTGATCCCCTCTGCTTACACAAAGATCATCTTGGAGTTGCAGAAGCTGGGAGCTGTTTCGTCTGTAATTCGGCCAGGAGGGGTTGCAAAGGCTGGTCCTGTGGTGACCGACAACAGTAATTTCATAATCGACGCAGACTTCGGTGAAATCCCAACTGAAACGGTGAGGGAGCTTCATGATAAAATTAAACACCTGACGGGTGTTGTAGAGGTTGGGCTGTTTGTGGATATGGCTGAAGCTGCTTATATAGGAGAGGCTAATGGAGAAGTCCAAAAACTGGTTAAATAGTTTGATAACATTATGTATGACGTAGCAATGTGATGAATGATTTATTTCCCGCCCCATGGACTGCGCTTCGTTAGGAGATGTTGCTTTTTCTATTGAGAGAGCATTTCTGTCAGATGTTTTTTCATTCATATAGTCATCCTGCTGCATCAGCTAGAGGTTATAACTTATAAAAGTGGACTTTTGGATGCGTCATTTCGTAATGCCCCACTACACATAGTACGCCAATCATCGTAAACCGCCACCGTTGTTCGTTATTAAAAGACATAAATAGTCTACATTTTTCTTTACCACGTGTGGTCCCATATTATTCTACATGATTGTTGGATATCCAACTGAGCGTCTCAACCAGCCCCTTTCCGTCCGTTGCAACTGCGGGTATTATGCACCATTTATGGTTGAGCGAATCCAGTTCAAGCAGTTCTTTAATCTCTTTCGGATCCTTTGCATCGCTCAGGTCCTGTTTATTCGCAACCACGGCTACTAGACACTTTTTCAGTTCTTTATCACTCATCACGTTCTGCAGTTCGGCTTTCGCGTCCTTTATTCTCTCGGTATCTGCAGAGTCGATCACAAAGATGAGGGCATCGGTTCCAGAAAAATAGTGACGCCATAACGCCCTTATCCTCTGCTGTCCGCCTATATCCCAGGTATGCATCGTTATGTTCTTGAACTTGATGGTCTCTACATTAAATCCCACAGTAGGGACTGTTTTCTGTGACTTGCCAAGCTTAAGCTTGTAAAGAATCGCTTAATGTCAGCCTGAAAGATAGATTCAACTTACTGGTCTTGCCTGCGTTATCCAGCCCTAGCATCAAAATGCGCATCTCCTTGGATTTGAGAAACTCTCTGTCAGCTAATCGGTGAAAGGATACTCACCAGTCTTGAAAACACACCACCCATTCTGATTTATCGTCGTGCGCTACCCACATTTGCGCATGCAGGTAGGAAAATCTCTGCAGGTAGAGGTGCCCCGGTCTGGTAATGCACCTTCTCAAAAGGGTGGCCCTTCTCAAAGGGGAAAATGCCGTTTTCTTGGGCGCGCCACGACCTCCACATGCAGCCACATTATCTCCTGACAATAAGGTACTGATAACATGCCAAGATTAGAAGACGAGAACGTACCAAACTCCAAAGTCCGAAAGACTTCTTGGTTTGCGCTCGCATTCGGGTCTATTGTCGTATTATGTCTATTCGCTTTTGTTGACCTGAAGCCTCAAACAAACTTCTCGCCAAGGTGCGAGATTTTGCCCAAGTTGGTCCCGCAGACCTACGCGGAAAACAACGAAACTGTTTCAAGCATCTTGCATGATCCAGAATTCCGTAAGGCTTCTGCAAAGAAGCTTTCTTCTGCCGTGCAGGTCCCTACAGAAGTATACGATGGGATGCCACCCGTGGAGGAAGCCCCAGAGTTTTGGTCTAGGATGGGAAAGTTTCACGACTACCTCTTGACAACTTTTCCCTCGGTGCACTCCAAGCTAGACGTTGCTAAAGTCAATACTTATGGCTTGGTGTACACCTGGAAGGGCAGCGACGAGTCTCTGAAGCCCATCATGCTCACTGCACACATGGACGTTGTGCCTGTTCAGAATGAAACCATCTCACGCTGGGCGTATCCTCCCTTTGAGGGACACTACGACGGGAAACTGATGTTCGGTAGAGGCGTGGTGGATTGCAAGAATCTTCTAGTCGGCCTGATGGAGAGCGTGGAGCTTTTGCTGAAGGAAGACTTCCAGCCCAAGAGAACCATCCTTCTGGCGTTTGGCTTCGACGAGGAAAGCTCAGGCACCCATGGCGCAAGCTCTATTGGGAAATACCTTGAAGACAAGTACGGGCCGGACTCTCTCTACCTGATTCTGGACGAAGGTGGAGGACAGCTGGAGAAACATGATGCCACCACTTATATAGCGTCTCCTAATACCTCCGAAAAGGGCTACATGGATATGGTAGTTGAACTAACCACTCCTGGAGGACACTCGTCTGTCCCACCCGATCACACCTCGATTGGGATGATGAGCGAGCTCGTTAGAAATATTGAAAGTGACCCATTCGAGTCTATTCTATCGTCGCGGAACCCAACTCTGCAGTATCTAGAATGCTTAGCCGAGCACTCCGACTCGATGGACTCTGACTTGAAGACTAACATTCTGAAAGCAGCTGTCGACAAAGCTGCCAATTCCAAGGTGATCAAGTATATCGAGACGAGCAGATTGATGAAGTATCTCATCAGGACTTCTCAGTCTGTTGATATCGTCAACGGTGGAGCAAAGGCCAATGCTCTTCCTGAGCACGTGTCTGTCTTGGTAAATCATCGCATTTCTGTAGAGTCCAGTATCGAGGAAACGGCGGAAAGGTTCGTGGGCCGGGTGTCCAAAATCGCAAACAAGTACAACGTGGGGCTAGTCGACCACCAGGGCAAAGAGCTTCTTGCTTCTACCGCTAACGGCCACTTCAACTTGAGCATACTTACTTCGTCGGAACCAGCGCCGATCTCATCCACTGAAAGCGACGTATGGAAGTTGTACAGCGGAGTACTGAGACACCTGTACGAGGATCTGGTTTTCCAGGGCTCGTTGGCGAAGCCTGTTATCATTGCACCATCTGTTCCCACAGGAAACACCGATACAAGACATTATCTGAACCTCACAAATAACATCTACCGGTCGATGCCAGGGTACTCCACCATGTCGATGATGGAATCTGGTTTGCACTCTGTGAACGAGAAAATCGAGTTTGACTTCCATCTGCATATCATAGCGTTCTACTACCAGTACATGCATGTTCTGGATGAGTCGTTTTGATAGCTTTTATAGTATGTATGCGATTCATAATCAAATTTGGAAGTGGTAGAATACGTAGAAGCATTTCCACCCCCCTGATACTAGAAATACTATCAAATCAATCAACCAACTCTGAGCGTCAACGACAGCTGCAGTACAAGGGGAACATTCACTACGGAACCATCGACATGAGCAATACTCTCTATACAATCCTTAGTTCTAAAATCTTGCCGTTCAACTATCAGCTACTCCATGTTCACATATGATGTTGGAAACAGCCCCGTTTGGCCATCAATCTCCCCCTCTGTCCAGCCAGACCCGTCGTCGGGTGTCACCACTGCTATCGTATCTCCAGCCACAAGAGAAATCTCGTCATCACCTTGTGCCTCGTAGTCAAACAGGGCCTGGCACGTTTTCTTCCCGCTCTTCTTACGAGGAGCAACTTTTGGGCCTTTCTTCTTCGGAATGTCCAGATAAGAAGTGGGAACCAGCCCCTCTTGGCCTGATGCATTTTTAATGGTCGTCCACCCTGAGCCATCATCGTTGACGATAACATGCACTTGTTCACCGGAAACTAGCGAAACCTCGTCAGAACCAGCAGCTTCGTAATCATACAAGGATTTGGCTTTGGGCTCGTTTGCCGAGATGTGTAAAGCGCCAAACAGTCGTCCTGGCACAGAAGAATGGGTCTGGATTGTGTTTGCGCGACTGGAAAGCGAGTGAAGACTTTTCGTGTCGTCGGAGGAGGACTTGCCCAGCTTCAAAAAACTAAGTCTAGACTTTTTCTTTGTAGTGGGTTCATCAAGTGTGAGATCCTTACCCTCTGAAGCGTTTTGAATAGTTTCAATTTCCACCTCTGAAATCACCTTTTTATTATCGCTCGCTGCAAAGTTTTGCAAGTTGAAGAGTAAGCTGCTCAACACATCTTCCTTCTTGAGGAAATCCTGCGCTGAGGATCAGTCTTTCAGTTCTTTCTTCAACTCGAGCGCCTGGCCGTACTTTTGTTTCTCCTGCTCGCTCACTTTTTCATTCTCCTCGTACAGCGCGATAGACTTAGTAAGATCCTTTTTCAACTGTGTGAACTCTTCCTCTTTGTCTACAACAAACGCATCGTCGTCGTGCCATATCGGAGAGGGAATATAGTAAAAGTCTTGCGGCTCCCTGAAATCGCTCGCATTGTGGCGGATAAACATGGCTGTGTCAAGATGCGGATCGTTTTGCGAAATGACGTCGTCGGCCGCGTTCAAACGGGAATCAACTTTGGCATTACACCTTCGTTCCAAGTCATCTGCATTCTTCAAGATAAAGTTCACTCGAGAGACACGTGACTCGTTCACCGCCTGAAGCGTATCCAGCAGCTCAGGAAGGTCCTGATAGTAGTATTTGTCCTTAAGTCTATTTGCCACGTTAATCTTGACAAGATAGCGGTTTTTGGCAACGTTCATATCGACCTCTTTATCTCTAACTTTACGGCCCGCCTTCTCAGAAGATGAGTGCTCCTTCTTTGACCGCTGTGACTCCATAGAGGAGCATGCTGTGTCGTACGCCTTCTTCGCCTTGTTTACCTCTTCATAGTAGGCATCACGTTCTGTTATCAGATTTGCGTGGAAACCTTTCCACTTGTGTCTAATGGCGTTGTATCTATTCTGCGCATTGGCCAGTTCTTTGGCAATGTTGGTTTCAAGCTTTTGGGAAAACTCCAGCTTGTCCATCGCGATTTTCTCGCTTTGACTGAGCACTTCATTCCAGGCAACAAGAGAAGCAGATTCAAGCGACCCAGGAGTGACTACAGGAGTGTCTCCAACAGACACAGACGTTGAGATTTCAGCTTTCCTTTTGAAAGACCGGTTGCATAAAGCTTGCAATTTTGTTGAATACTCCTTTTCGATGAGAGCTCGTTCCTTATAGAACTGTTCCAAGTCTGTCATCCACGCAATGTCATTTTTGATCCACTTGTCTGTCGGTTTGTAACCGTCCTTGAGTTCGTTGCCCAGAGAAGTTGACATTGGTATCGTACATCCGTACACCTAGAGATCAGCTGCAATAGGCAGGCTGATGTATTCTTGGGGTATTTTTTATTCTTAGGGTATTTATCTTTTTTCTTTTCTATGGATCACATTTTTGCCATCCGTTCCTCAGCTGATCTGCACTTTTTTTTCTTGAGTGTGTATCAACTTTTGAAGATTATTTGTTAAAGTGACATATACCACGAGAACTTGTTGATAGAATCAACCATCTTTAACTGGGAATGATCTGCTTCTCACAGAAGGGGGCCAATTGACTAGTGCAGTGGGTGGCGTTGATCCCTTTGCCGGTGACTACCACCGCGCCTGAGAGGCTAGTGCCACAATTATAACACTCAACAGGACTTTACAGAACGGTGAGGATGATGTTCAATTGAGGGCGACTCACTGGTGCAAAATCTGCCTCCCCGAGTATCTGCTTTCCACGAGGCCGTTAGTTGACTAAGATAGACTGTCTCATTCAAGTTGCAGCAAAGCTACTCACAACATCTACCACATGGAAACAAGTTAATGCATTACTACCAACCAAACCTTATTACCCAACCCAAACATCACATACCAAGATTCACCTTTATGGTGTATGTCACTACAAAGGGTAGACTTACTGCTAACACGATATACTGCGCCATGATATATATAGCGAGACAGTCCAACTGAACGTGCTCTTCCGCGTTGGGATCAGTGTTGGCTGCAGTAAAGTAAACCTGGACGGTGGCACTAGGAAGTGCCCACTCCAGGATGAGCACGAAAGTCAGAATGTCGTCGTTTACCCATCCCAGGTTCTTCAGCTTGTTCACCCAACACACTCCAATGATGGGCAGGATGCACAATCTGAAAGTTGTCAAAGAGATCACCGTTATGAGGAAACCTTTAGAGAACTGCTTCACCTCCAGCGAAGCGATTGTGGCCCCCAAAAGCAAAAGCCCCACAGGCACCGACGCCTGGCCCACGTATGAGGTAAAACTTATAAAGAAGGACAACGGGGGCAGGTTATCAGGTGCACTGGGCATATAAACTGACGTCTGCACAAACAAAGCCTTGACCCATGGGATCATAGCCACGGTGATCGATAGAATCAACGCTATAGAACACGGTTTGAGAAAGTTTTTCAACAGGAAAACTAGCCAGTGCAGTTTGTACTTCTTCACAAATGCTATAGACTTGCCGCTATTTGTGATATCTTTACGAGATAAGTTGCTTTCCGTGATGATGGAAACAGTTGGGTTCAGGTTCGCGTTATAAGGGTCAGTGCGGGAGTACTCTCTTGCCAATGGGTGTCCTCCAACGCTGCTCGACCGTGATCCAATAGATGCTCTCCTGCGGCGAGACCATGTGGTTGACTGGGAGGCTCTTCTTGAATGAGACTCAGCTTCCAAAGGCCGTGGAACCAGGTTTTCTGAATCTTCCTGTGAAAGATCGGAATCGGTGGAAATAACCGAGCTTGCCGATTCCAACTTTTCTTTTGGCGAAGCTTCCTCGTCATCAAGGTCCTGCTTGAAATCCCATTCAGTCAGCTGAAACAGCCCGCAGTTGAACTGTACAAGAATATAAGTAGCCAGGAATATGATGATATAAGCTACGCCCTTATCACCCTGGGCTGGAGAGAAGACTGCACCATTGGCAATGTTTTGAACGAATGCAATAGGTAAGTCACTGACGTTTGGTAAAATGCCTCCCGCTATAGCCCCACCTCTCCATTTTTTGGGAACAGGAGTAACATAGCAGTTTACAACGCTGTACACGCCAGCAATCGCATACATCAAAAACGCAGACAGAACGATTATTCCAATATTTTTGATATCGCTATCGGAGATGTTTGTCACAACCTGAGTGAAAATCAGACATGGTAGTAAGGCCACAAGCACTAGGTTACTCAAATTTCGCACAACTTCCACAGAAAGAAACTGTAGCTTTCCCAGTAGAAATCCAAGCCCGATTATAAGATAGATCCGGAAAATCGGCTTCGTTGCCGAATATATAGCGGATCCTAGGGAGACCATAGTTGCATTGGTGGGGGTTGATAATTTTTTAAGAGATACGATTTCGCGGGATGCGTCGTGGGATATGCACTTCGCCAATTGCTGCTTTGTTTTGCCATACTTTTCAGCCTAGACGATTTTGAATTTATGTGGATGATTTTGAGAGTGATCTAAAATAAGTTCTATGGACTTGGAGTAGGAAATTTTTTGAAAGAAGTGGGACTCAGCGAATGGACTTCCAGTTCCGGTGGTGTGAGGATATTTTATGGTTCTCCATAGAGATGATTTTCATCCCCCATTTAGCAAAGATACGTGCAGACAGAGATTTGGTGTATGGCATTTGTCAGGTTTTGAGGTAGACGCAGAAGGCAGGTTTTATAACTTGTAAAAAAATGAACCGTAACAGTCTTTCAACTGCATAATCAAAAGAAAACGGAGATATATGTGTGCAAGAATGTAGCATTTTTGATATTTAAGATACCCAAACCGTCTAAGATGGCAAAAAAGTCTATTCTTCTATTGGTCTGCAGTATATCTCCTTCCTGATTCTATTTGAAGAGCCTGCAGAGAATGCAGTTAGATACAGAGTATCCTAATCAAACTAGACTGTTAAACAAGAAAAAAAAAGCGATAACTTGCAACATGATGTCAAATTATGACCAGAACGATTACTTCGTTTTCGCCTCCCAGGTAAGCTTTTGTTTTAAAATGCAACTTCAAAAAAAAAAGAGTATCAAACAACCTTCTCTCGACTCGAACTCACCCTACCCTTTTTACTCTCCTTTTTTTTCAAAATTTCACCAGCAATTAATATGCCCCCGAAAAAGAACCAACCGAATGACAAGAACAAGGCTAAAAAATCTGCCAAGGCCGTTGATGACAAAACTTTTGGTCTGAAGAACAAAAACAAGTCGAAAAAAGTTCAACAATATGTCAGTCAGGTGAATGCCCAGCACACTGAGGCCATGAAGAGAAAGACTGATGCTGATCAGGAAAGGCGTGCTGCCGAGAAAAAGGCTGCTGAAGAGGCAAAAGCTGAAGCGGCCAAATTGTTTGGCTCTTCTGTTACTCAGCAAAAGATCCCCGTTGGAGTGGATCCAAAGTCCATCCTTTGTGCCTTTTTCAAGAAGGGCGTATGCACCAAGGGCAAGAGATGCAAGTTCTCTCACGACATTAACGTTGAGAGAAAGGCTGAAAAGAGAGATCTGTATTCGGACGAGCGCAAGGACGAAAAGGATGAAGATACCATGGATAAGTGGGACGAGGCAAAACTGCGTTCCGTTATTTTGTCCAAGCACGGAAACCCAAAGAGTACTACTGACAAAGTTTGCAAGTTCTTCATCGAGGCTGTGGAAAATGGAAAGTATGGGTGGTTTTGGGTCTGTCCCAACGGTGGAAACGAATGTATGTACAGACACTCTCTGCCGCCTGGATTCGAGCTTAAAACAAAGGAGCAACAACGTCTTGAAAAGATGGCTGCAGAAAATGCGCCGCAGATCACGCTTGAAGAGTTTATCCAAAATGCCAGAGACCAGTTGCCTAAAACCGGACTCACTCCCATCACTGTAGAAAGTTTCGCCACATGGAAAGTCACCCACAGACAAAAGCGGCTGAACGATCAGCTCAAGGAGAAGCAGACGCAAACGGGTAAAGAGTACCTCTTGAGGAAACTTCAGGACAAGTTTTACAACGAGGATGAGGCTGCCAATGGATCTGTGTGGGACTTGTCGGAATTCCGCAAGGCTATGAAAACGGAGGATAAAGATGAAGACATCAAGGATTACGGTGACGGTACTGATGCCTTTGCCGATGCCCAGACTGGCAAGGCTGATTCGGCCGTTGAAAAGTGATTGCATGTGTAGACTAGGTTCTTTGTGATGAATTCGATGAGCCGTGGCATTGCCGTCTAGAGGCGGTGTATCAATATGATCAGTAGAACTTTTCCTTTGTGTAGTTTATTCGTAACTTTTTTTGTTGTTTCAATGAGGGCTGCGTTGACGAAACTGGCCTTTGTGGTCCATCCTTGCAATTGCGGAGCCTCACTGATGCCTTGGTGAGAGGGCTCCTGTGAGTAAGAAGAGCTTTACCCATGTGACAAATTGACTTCATACACGTAAAAACCAATGGCACTTTCTATAACACAAACTAGCTTTATTTGTATGCAATCTGCATTCTTTTTCTCAATCTTGTCGAGAAAATCTGTATATACAATCAAGGATTCTGGGATCTACGAGAATCGATCACACCCTGCAACAATTCCAGTGACTCTTTTCTAACATCCTCCACATCATGCCACAGCTTGAACCTCACTTGAGGAGGCAGACGCTTTATCCGGTAACTTCTGTCCATCCACAGTTCTGCTCTGCGATCGTATTCGACAGACTCATCATCGCTCAAATCAGATATAGATCTGCTTCGGGTAACAGGCGTTCCTCTGAGATGAAGCGGCTTTTTAGGAACAAGTGGTGCTACTTTGATATTCTGCAGTTCAGCCAAAACAGCACTGTCGTTGCCAAAGTCAGAAAAAGACCCAGGTACGGCTCTAATGTATATTGCAAGAACTTGATGCGGGAACTTGGCAGCCAAGTCCAGATACGCCTCAACATCTTGTTCTCCAGAGTCTCCAATTAAGATGAATTTTTGTTGCGGGAAGCTTTTAAAAATTTCCAGCAAAGCTGGCTTTTTTCGTTGTGCAGAGGGTTCCATAAGTTTGGATATGATGTTACCGGAATACCGCGTTAAATGCACAGACCCATGCGGGAACCCGCACTCCTGAAGAAACGCTTTCAATGGAAGATAGAATTGCCAAGGCCCGCTCGATACGTAATGGAAGTTGCAGCCGCGAGATTGCAAGTCCGAGTACCACTTTGATGTATCACGAACCATAACCTCTAAGAACTCCTTCACCAAGATGTTGCGAAACAGTTCCCGCTTTTCACCAATGATTCCCGTAGACCTTATAGTATCGTCAACGTCCGAAATAATACTCACCCCACCGTCATCAATGATATACGGCTCCTCAAACGCATACAACTTTTCGTTCGATGAGCACGCTACCTGTACCACGGAAGGGCGATAGAAAGTTCGCATGCAAATATGGGCCGTACCGCTTACATCTGTGTAAACCTGCTTTGAAGTCAGGTTTTTAGCAGACGGTTTGTCCGATCCTATAGTAATGGTGAGCGGCGCATTCGGTACCGATTTTGCCAGAAACCCAACAAGTCGCTGTTTCAGTACATTATCAGCTGCAGAATCTACAGCCTGCTCAATTTTTGTCATCTGCCGAGCTAGAGATAGAAGAAGCCGATTCTTCCTATTGAGATTGCCCATGGAATACATCCACACATGCACGTTCGTCAGGTATCCAGCCCCGTCGTGCCGAGTATAGTCGTTGTATACAATGATTTTACTGGTTTCTGGAATCTCAAGCGGAGTAGCGGTGAATATTGAATCTCGGGTATTTCTCACCATTCCTATGAGTTTTTGCCTTCTCGACCTCGGGTCAAAATCCTGAGGATCCATGACATTCTTGAGCCTTTTTATTCGGGGTGTTTTTAATATTCGCGTACCAGCAACCCGTGCCAACAGGTTTGTAAGTCTTTTAATTTTGAAATATCTGCTGCATCCGTGCATCACGTGGCTTTTACGAGAAGCCAGTCTGTGCCAATGGCTTCCTGATCATTTGGGATGCATCTGAAGATTTTTCTTACAGTGTGAGATGAAAGGGTCTGCACTTGTTGTTGAAGTGTTCTATAGTTGTATATCAAAGATTCAGCTATGATTTAGGATAAAAAGATATCATAATCTTCTCTGCTTCTTTTCTTATTAAAAGTCGGAAAGGGGAAGTGACAGACTGTTTTTTCTATTTTAGAATAAAAAAGACTATCAATTTCCCTCTCCTGACTGTGAGAAAGCACCATGTGCTCCATAACACAAAGCAACTCACACATCGCAGTGTCAGTCAATGTAAATATACCCTGATCAAAGTATTTTGAATAAAAAATATTGAACACTGACCCAAGCAAAGTAGTGTGCACTAGTTATCATATTTCATAAAAGTACAGAAATGATCTGGTGACTGAAGTGTAATAGTCAGCTGAGTGAAGCACTTATAGCCAAGAAGTGGAGACTGGAGCCTGGAACGCAATTATGGCTCAAAATGGAACGGCCACCCTCGTATCCAGAACATGTCATCCCAACTGTGTCAAAAACATTCATTGAAACAAAACTACAGAACAGAAATGAAAAGAAGCGAGTAGCTCGCCTCTTCAAGACAAAAAATCTCACCATTGTTCGTACCCCCGAAAAATCCTAACCACAGGCTCATTACTGCGAAAGCTACTCACTGGATTATAAAATATTTTGACAAACCCTAGCTAAATCCTTATCGGAGCCGTTTGTCCGCCACCCGCACACCACCGCAATAATGCTTAGAAGGGGTGTGCCTCGTTTGAGGCTAGTTAAGAACTTTGCACAGTCTGGATTTGTTCAGCGGACCAGATGTTTCAGTCAAGATCGTCGCAAAAGAAAGTTTAGAGACTTCAATATCGCCATGGTTTCCGGTGTTTTGATTGTGGCATCGTATCTGTCATACAACGATTACCTTTCTTCCGACACGATTTTCCCCGGCGGACGGAACTCTGGACAAATCACTTCGGGTGCTAGTTTTGGCACTTCTTCGTTTAATGACTTGTCACTGAAGCAGAATAAACAGGGCGTTCATTTACTATCGGACGAACAGGTTTCACAGAGACTGAGAGAGTTTGAAGAGTCGTATTTTGTGAAACGTGGTAAAGGCGTACTGCGATATGACGTTTGTCAACTTGCGTCCAACAATCCAATTGAAGACGACCGCAGCGAGAGAATCCTTCAAATTCCCATCCAGGATCGCGAAAACAACAACGAGCAGGTCAACTCCGACTGGATGTTTTGGGGCGTTTTTGATGGACACTCTGGATGGACAACTTCTGCCAAATTGAGAGATCACCTCATAAACTATGTAGTTGACGAGTTGAGTCAAGTTTTCAAAGTTGGCGATAAAAATTTGCGTCTGGTCCCTTCAAATGACGTTATCGATAAAGCGATCAGGACCGGGTTCTTAAAGCTTGACGATGAAATTGTCAACAAGTCGGTCGAAAAGCTATTCAACATAAACGATAAAGCCGCTGCTGCAGAGCTCTTGATGCCTGCGCTTTCTGGGTCCTGCGGATTACTCTCTTTTTACGATACACATACAAAGAGTCTCAAAGTTGCTGTTACAGGCGACTCTAGAGCGATTTTAGGCTCACTGAACGACGAAAATCAATGGACGGTAACGGCTCTTTCTGCTGATCAAACAGGCTCCAATCCAACAGAAGTGGCTAAAATGATTAGTGAGCATCCCAGTGAGCCTAATGTGATCCGGAACGGAAGAGTTTTGGGATCTTTAGAACCAACTAGAGCCTTTGGAGATTCAAGATACAAATGGAGTCGTGACATTCAATCGAAAATCTACAACCAGTTCTTTGGTAGAACCTCTCCTGCGAATCTCAGAACGCCTCCCTACGTGACCGCTGAGCCGGTCATTACCACAACAGAGGTGAATCCTTCAAATAACGATTTCATGGTGATGGCCTCCGACGGGCTTTACGAGATGCTTTCAAACGAGGAAATTGTAGGGCTGGTGGTAAAATGGATGGAGAACAAAAAAATGGTCAAGCCCAACAAGACGCTGATTTCAAAATTGAACCCCTTTGGATCAACGGGCGATAAGAAGCTGCCTTCGGTCATCAGTTTGAGTGATGTTGCGAAAAATCAAGCAAAGCAGCCGTTTAGAAGAAACTCGTCAGGGTCAGATTATCTGCTGCAAGATGAAAATGTCTCCACTCATTTGATAAGAAACGCTTTGAGCAATGGAGGGTCCAAAGAGCAAACGTCGATGTTGATGAGCATTCCCAGTCCGCTTTCCAGAAGGTATAGAGACGACCTCACTGTGACTGTTGTATTCTTTGGTGACGATGAAGCTGGAGCAAATGACTCCGGGAAGCTGGAAATCAATAAAGCGGCGACAAAGGGCGACTTGAATGATGTGAAGAGTAAGCTGTGATGTTATATTGACTTTTCTGGGTTGGCGTTTTTGGAAAATGTAACTGAACATGGCGACTTTTTGTCGAAGTGTCATTAACTGTAGTATCATGGCTAAAAGGCGGTAGGCAAAAATCAGACTTACACCCTCAATCAGTTACCTTTTCTCAATACGTGGTACAAATATCATCTTCAAGAATAGAAAATTTGTATTTCATGGGATCTATTTCTAGAGGTGAACGATTCCCCTGGCGAAAACTTGATTTCTTATCTTTATAATCTCATCCACACACCATAGAAAGCCCATGGAGGAAGACCACAGAGGTTTGACCTCTGTTTTGTGAGTCATCAACTGCTTTTATTGCGCTAACTTTCAGGTCAGCACTGAGTAATTACAATTACTGGGCATTCCACAGCATAGTATCCCCAAGACGATTGAAACATCAGTCGTTATCGTCTGAAGAAAAATCACTTTTGCCCTGGTTCGAACCTCATATCGATTTTCTCAGTCACTGTGTGGAGAAAAACTCCTTATTCCTTAGTGAGATCGGCTCTGTCATTTCTGAGGATTGGCATGTAGCCGACTCGTCTACCTGGGCTCCTTGCACAGGCCAGGATCTTGATAAAGTGAGAGCTACATTGCTGCAATTGTCCCGAGAATGGAGTGAGGAAGGGATGGAAGAACGTGAGATCAGCATGGGCCGAATATTGGCTGAATGCGAAGAATTGTTTCCGGATGTTTTAGAACGTCCTCATGTTCGAATTTTGGTGCCTGGAGCTGGACTTGGGAGATTGGTGGTTGAGTTTGTGAAAAGAGGGTTCCAGTGCCAAGGAAATGAATTTTCGTATCAGATGCTATTGGTTTCCAGCTTTATTCTCAACAGAGCCTATTGTGCGAATTACTACCAGATCTTTCCCTTCATACACAAATTCTCACATGTTTCTTCAAGAAATAACCAAATAAGGCCAGTCTACATACCGGACTTCAACCCCAGTGATGTTTCGCAGATCACAGACAAGTTCCCATCCATAGACGCTGGGGAGCTCATGTCGATGGCGGCGGGTTCGTTTGTGGATCTGTATGGCCCGCAAGATATATCGCTTTCGGAAACCTATTCAAGCGATCCCTCTGCAGAAGCCTTCAGACAGGCGAACGCTGGATACTGGGATGTTGTGGCCACCTGCTTTTTCCTTGACACAGCCAGCAACATCATAGAGTACTTGAAAACGATCAAGAATGCTCTCAAGAAGGGCGGCAAATGGATCAACTTTGGGCCTCTCCTGTGGCACTTTGAAGACGACGAAAATGTGGATTACGTACAGAGGAAGAATTCTCCAGACGAACCACCGCAGGGAGTCCCTACTCCGTTGCGGGGCATGGAGCTGACTCGAGCAGATCTGGTGGAGCTTATAGAGAATATGGGGTTTAGGTTCATCAAACATGAGTCAGACATAGATTCAGCCTACTGTTCGGATAAGAAAAGTCTGGGCGGGTTCACGTATAAGTGTGAGTTTTGGGTGTGCGAGAGTGTTTGATGGGAGGCCGAGGTGGCGGCTTCTGATAAATGGCGAGAAGAATAATGGTGAGAGGAATAAGGGCGAAAGATTACAAGGTTGAGTAAATCTGCTTAATCCTTCCTTCCAGTGCTACATATAATTGATGATAGAATCATGGATCAATGCTCTAAATTGAAATGCCACAAGGTTTCTGGTAAATCATGGTTGTCTCGAAATGTTTGGCAGCAGGTCGTGTCCCGCCAAACCCGCCTCGATAACGCAATGAATCAGACAACCGCGGTAAAGCTTGTGCTGCTGGGAGAAGCGGCTGTAGGCAAATCGTCTCTTGTGCTTAGGTTTGTCAACGACGATTTCCAAGAGAATAAAGGTACGTTTGATGAAATGACATTTCTAACACTAGAACCCACTATAGGAGCTGCATTTCTCACCCAGAGATGCACTATTGGAGAGAGAACTATAAAATTCGAGATCTGGGATACGGCTGGTCAGGAGAGGTTTGCGTCCCTTGCTCCGATGTACTATCGTAACGCGCAAGCTGCAGTTGTTGTATACGACGTGACCAAACCTGCCAGTTTTATAAAAGCTAGACACTGGGTGAAAGAGTTGCAAGAGCAGGCAACAAAGGATATCATAATCGCGCTTTGCGGTAACAAATTGGATCTTGTGCAGAATGAAGAGGGCGAAGAAATCGAGGATGAAGACGGACCGAAAAGAAAGGTATCTGTAGAAGAGGGCAAATCTTTGGCAGACGAAGAGAAGCTTTTATTTTTTGAGACATCGGCCAAATCCGCTTTGAATGTGAATGAAGTGTTTGTAGCTATCGCTAAAAGGCTGCCAGAGCCTGACTCAAATCGCCCTCAAGCACAGAACTCCCAAAGGGTCAATCTGGCTGCAGCTGGTGAGACGGGGGCCCCTAATAACTGTGCTTGTTGAAGGTTTTGTTTAATGATTTTGGCGTGTTTATGGATTGCAAATAGAAAAAATTATGGATGCTCTTGTAGATGGCGTGTGTAACTGCTGTTGGTGCTATTGGTGATGCTTTAGGCTTCAAGTGCGGCGATCTGTAACAAGAAGTCTAGGATTTAAAGTATGATCAGCCCGATATTTGGAGTTTCTGCTTGGAGTTGTTTCTGAAGTGAAGAAGGGATTTCTGGAAAAATGTTCAGAGTCAATGCCATCAGCCTTGAAGGTTGTCAATTATTATGACGAAGTATTCGTCGACGCTTCTAGAACGTAGACATCTTTTCGTGTTCTGTAGACCGGCTGATGATCAAAATTGATAGATTACACTAATGCATTTGTGAGTCCAGACCTTTCCGAATAACCTCCCCACGACTCGAACTCTCCCTATGTCGGACATCAACGATGCCCCCAATGGGAGACAGAATTTTCGGATTGCGCTCAATCTGAAGCACCTCATCGACAAGCTGATTCCTCTGCGGTTTGAGGAATCATTCGTTACATCTCCCAGCTCAACACTACTCAACTCCAAAGTTATTCAGGCTGCATACAACGCAGCTGGCGGTAAGGGAGACGGCGCAAGACACACGTCCGCTAGGAAGTATAGATCATCTTTAATATTCTGTCTTCTGAAAGTGTGTGACTGGTACTGGCAATTAGCCACCACTGAGCTTTCCGATAGCGCGTTATACTCATTGAGGGCCGTTGCTGCACAGCAGTTGGCGAAAATAATCATTGAGGCAGAGAAAGATGACCACTTTCTGTTTATCCATATGCTCTGTTTCCGACACACTATTTGTCTTAACGACGAAGACTCGGAACCTCAAAACGCGTTGGAACTAGCCGTGGACATGCACTCCACCATCGTGATTGCCTCAGCCGGTTACCAAAGATGCATGCAATGGATGTGGAAAGGCTGGATCGTCCAGTCTGTAAGCAACCCCTTGCACTATGTACTGTACCAGGGAATCGGTAACACCAGGCTGTTTTACCACTTCAACCCGTTCCGAGTCAAGTCTCCCTCCTACCAGAACACGCTTGAGATTATGTTCTCGTTTGTGTACTTAGCATTGTACACCGTTGTTGTTAATACTGACATCGGGGGTCGTCTCTCTGTGTGGGAGATTTTCTTTTACATCTTCACCCTGAGTTATGTTCTTGACCAGATTGAGAAAATCTACCTCGTTGGCCTCAACTACCTCACCTTCTGGAACGTGTTCAACGATACGCTCTACACGATTGTGGGTGTTTCCATGGCGTTCCGTTTTGCAGCTCTCCAACAACTGGCGTCTTCTCGTCAAGACTGGCTGAACGAAGTCTCGTACAGGATCATGTCGTGCGCCGCTCCGTTCATGTGGTGTCGCTTGCTTCTCTACCTCGACGCAAACCAGTTTGTCGGCGTGCTTTTGGTCATTGTAAAGACAATGATGAAAGACTCTGCAGTTTTCTTTTTCCTCTTGATCTTGGTGTTTGTAGGATTCATTCAGGGGTTCCTCGGTCTCGACTCAGCTGACGGGAAAAGAGAAGCGTCAAGTCTGATTCTGAGAACTCTGCTGAGAACAGTCATTGGAGGGCCCCAGTTTCAGGCTTTTGCCCATTTCGCTCCACCTTACGCAGAGGTGCTCTACTATCTATTCACGTTTCTCGTGACCCTCATTCTGCTCAACTTTTTGATTGCCCTTTACACCACATCCTATCAGAACGTTGTGGATAATTCCACCAGTGAGTATCTGGCGCTTGTGGCTGAAAAGACGCTAAGATACGTCAGAGCACCTGATGAGCACGTTTTCGTGCCGCCACTCAACCTGATTGAACTTTTCCTTCTCAGGATTCCCTTCAGGTGGTGCGTGCGTGGTTCTACCTTCAAGACAATGAACCGCGTCGTGATGTTCATCATCTACGCTCCCTTCTTGGTGTATGTAGCTGTGGCAGAAGCGAAAATCGCGAGACGCGTTTCTTACAACAGGATGCAGGGGCTGGCTGACGATGCAAACGAGGTGGACACTGAGTGGTCGCTCACCGACGGGTTCGAAGACAGTTTAAGCGAAGACGCTCACGTTGAGCAGGAGCAGAGAGTGTCAAAGTCTCTCAAAGCACAAAGAATTGCAGAAGAAGAAGATCCAGAGTTCTTGGCTCACTTTAAAAACTTCAAAAACGAAGTCAACCGTCTCTCCCCCGATGTGGAGAAATCCTCAGAGATGGGTGTCAACTGGGAGCACTACGCTCTGTATAAGCAGGTTGACGGGCTTTCCAAGACGGTAGAAGCGTTGATGGAGCAGAACAAAATGTTACTTGAAGAGGTGCGCAAGGTGAAGTAGCTTTTATCAGGCGGTGGGAAAAAGAATTATGCACTTTTCATTTCTCTAATTGATTGTATTGAGATTTAGGCTGTTTGTATTGAGATGTAGACTTTTTTCCAGCGATTAAGTAGATCTGCAAAAGTCATATATAAGGACACAAAACGTTGTTATGCCAAAGCCCCCATGCCTGAAGGCAAACCTGATGGCAAACCATTGGCCATCAGAGAAAAAGAGTGGAAAAACATTTAGGACCTCCACACCCACACACCTTCCGCGAAACAAATCTTAACAAGAGTATGACAACCAGTGAACCGCAGCAGTTCATTGCTGGGGAGAATGTTCACTTTGACTACGGCCAAGACAAGGGGAAGAAGAAGAAAAAGGGTAGATCGCACTCCGACTCTGACTACCCTTCTTCGCGTGTGATCAAGCAAGACAGTAACGGCGACGTGGTGGTGAGCGATCTCAATGCGGAAACCAATGGAGGCAAGTTTTCGCTATGGGACACGGGCGATTTGGAAGAACGAGACAATTTGAAAAATTTCTGGATTTCGCTGACTGATGAGAAACGAAAGGAAATTATATGCATCGACAAGACTGAAGTGTTGGAAAAAGTTCAGCAGGAGCAAAAGATAAGTTGTACGTGCAAGTCTTGTGGTCGTAAGCGAAGCGCATTGGAACGGCAAATGGAGCTTTTGTACGATACGTACTACTCTGCCGTTCTACAGAACGGGCACTTGTACGGAGATCAGTTTTTCACTGTGCCGGATCTGAAATGCGAGCGACAACCGAAAAAGGAAGTTTCTGTGAAACCGCAGGAAGAGTCTCGTGACCAGAGTATTGTGGAGTCGTTATTGGGATTCGTCGGGAAACAGGCTCCGCCAAAGAGCATTGTATCTGTAGCGGAGGATCTTTTGAATAACGACGGGCAAAAATTCATCAGTGTAATGGAAAAGCTTTCAGAGGCGCGAGGTGGCGATCGTCCGATATCGCAGCAGAACCAGGAGCTTGCCAATGCCATTCGAGACCAGCTTTCTCCAGCTCAGATTCTAGAGATGCTAGGAAGGTTTGATCCTAACTTCGATGAGTTTATGTCAAGACAGGGTCCTGAGTACTATGCGCGAGCCGAGGCTGAGCTTTTGGAGTACCAGAAACGACTTGGACGAGTGGAAGAAGAAGAGTACGACGAGGAGGAGGAGGAGGAAGAGGAGGAGGAAGATGAAGAGGATGACGATGATGAAGATGAAGATGACGAAGACGAGCCGTATCACCAGCAGCGTCGTGTGGAAGAAACGTATAGAATGCTCCAGATTCTCACCTCTCGTATTATCCGGCGTCGACTTCTGGATGCCTACAAGGAGAAACTGGCGGAGGACAGTCGTAATCAGTTGATTGAAGAGCTCGAGGCCGAGGAGCGTCACAAGAAGGAGAAGGAGGAGAAGAAGCAGAAGCAGAAGGAGCGGCTAAGGGAGAAAAAGCGTCAACAGCAATTGGCAAAAGAAGAGGAACGACTTAAACGAGAGCGTGAAAAGGCGGAGCTGGAAAAAAAGGCGCTTGAAGAGAAAGAAGCAAAGGCTGCTGAGGGTCGTAAGAAGAAGGAGGAGCAACGATTGAAACGAGAGGCAGAAAAGAAGAAAAAGATTGAACAGCAGCGACTTCGCCAACTGGAGCAGGAGAGAATTAAAAAGGAGAGAGAATCTTCAGAACAACAACGGAGGGAGGAAAAGTTGCGTAAAAAGGAGAAACAGTCTCAAGTTTTAGAAAAGGTTGAAAAAGTTGATTCGATGGATCCACCAGAACAGCCAATAAGTCAATTGGAAAACCTCAAACTCGGACCAACCCCTCCTTCTTTCACTCCACCAAGGCCGGTTTCGTCCCCTTGGAACGCTTCCTCCAACGCAGCAACAGCCAGTGCCATGCTGAACATGATCAAGTCGCCTAATTTCAACAACCAATCGGAGCAGCCAAAATTCTCACCCTTTGGCAGTATGGAGAATCAGGTTCAGCCTTCTATGCATGAAAATCCATCCTTGCGTGGTTCTTTTCATGAGGCTAACTCAATGCAGAATCCTTCGATGCAGAATCCACCCATGCAGAATCCACCCATGCAAAATCCATCCATGCAAAATCCCTCCATGCAAAATCTGCATGTTCCAAATCTCATGAGTCCCCCTCCTTCCATCAAACCACCTACTCAAAGCAACATTTGGAGCTCATCCATATGGGGATCTTCTGAGGGGTTGGGCTGGCACAGTTCTTACTCCACTTTTCAAATACGAACCGAGCTGGCCAAACTTCTGTCTGAGCCTCGCTTTGCTGGACATCTTGCTGTGGAAATCAACGCACTCTATCTCGGACTGCGCATCAG